>JAVFBY010202662.1:0-10994 GCA_034781015.1 Tonicella lineata | reverse complement strand
CTTTTCAAAAATATATAGATATATATGCTTCTGATTGATATTCATTGTCATAATACGCTTTGAAAAAACATTTTGCCGAAAATCGTCCTAGGGGTCCAGCAAGACCTTAAGGGTGCAGAAAAGCTACAGGAAGGTATTGATGGTTCTTAACCTATAGTTTGTGCAAAATGGCCGAATAAAGAGGGTTTGTATGCGTTGCAATTGTACATACCAATCAAAACCAATCTTAAGTTACTGCCGACATTTAAGTGCCCACTTTCAACATGATCAATACGTCTTTTAGGATTGGATGGAATTAGCTTTAGGCAGATAAGTGAAGGACTAGGATTGTGGTTTTGTCGGACTAAAACCCTTCACTGTCTGAGTAATTAGTAGGTCTCCCTGGTGTGAAATACCAACACCATTGTCAGTCTCAAACCCATTCATCTACATTGGTATATTTAGTAAGTGACTGCCATAATTACAAGCTTTAGGATTTTCTTTTAAGGTACTTAATTCCGACTTGCGTCTACTCTCCACTAGAAAATATTTCATTTCTTTTTGCCATAAGAATTACCAGAGAGTTCAGAATCGTACTTGACTATCAGAAAGACGTTTTCAAATGAAACACATCTGTAGGGCCTGTTGTAGTTTTTCTCTTTCGCCAGTGATTAGATGATTACTAATCAACATTTTCACAAGACTATCTTATCAGTGTCAATTAACACGGCGTGTCTTTCATCACATGGATTCGACTCATGTGTATTTTGTGGCTTTGTGTTTAATGTGGTATTTTGGATACTGTTTTATATGATAGATGAAACATAAGTTTTACTGCATAAGGATAGGAAGAAGACAGGAAACTGGTTTATAAAGTTTTGAATATTTGTAGTTAATAAACTTCCGGCCGGTTAAACGTATCAACTTTAGTTTGTGGAAAAGGGCCAAATGAAGCGTTTCTAATGTACATACCAATCACAACCAATCTGAATTAACTGCCGACATTTATTATAAATGAAGTGCCCACTTACAACGTGATCAATACGACTTTTAGGAACAGATAGGATTAGCTTTAGGCAGATAAAAGATGGACTAGGATTGTGGTTTTCACGGACTAAAACCCTTCACTGTCTCAGTAATTGGTTGGTGTCCCAGGGGTGAAATACCAACACCATTGTCTGTCCCAAACCCATTCATCTACATTGGTCTATTGAGTAAGTGACTGCCATAAATGCAACTTTGAGGATTTTCTTGTAAGGTACTGAATTCTGACTTGCGTCGACTCGCCACTAGAAAATAGTTTGTTTCTTTCTGCCATAAAAATAACGAATTGTCAGAGAGTGTAAAACCCTACTAGACCAAGACGTTTTCAGGTAAAACACATCTGTAGGACCTTCTGAAATTCTTCTCTGTCGTCAGTGATTAGATGATTACTAATCAACACTTCCACAAGACTATCTTATCAGTGTCAATTAACACGACGTGTATTACATCACATGGATTCGACTCATGGGTATTTTGTGGCTTTGTGTTTATTTTGTGTGTAATTTGGTATTTTGGATATTGTTTTATATGATAGATGGGACATAAGTTTTACTGCATAAGGACAGGGAGAAGACAGGAAACTGGTTTATAAAGTTTTGAATACTTATAGTTAACAGACTTCCGGTCAGTAAAACGTACCAAATCTAGTTTGTGGAAAAGAGCCAAATGAAGGCTGTGCTATGCGTTTCTATTGTACATAACAATCACCACCAATCTGAATTAACTGCCGACATTTATTATAAATAAAGTGCCCACTTATAACATGATCAATACGACTTTTAGGAACAGATGGGATTAGCTTTAGGTAGATAAGTGAAGGACAAGGATTGTGATTTTCACGGACTAAAGCCCTTCACTGTCTGAGTAATTGGTAGGTCTGCCAGGAGTGAATTACCAACACGATTGTCTGTCTCGAACTCATTCATCTACATTTGTCTGTTGAGTTAGTGACTGCCATAAATACAATTTAGCTTTAGGCAGATTATAGTGAAGGACCAGGATTGTGTTTTTCACGGGCTAAAACCCTTCACTCTCTCAGTAATTGGTAGGTCTCCTAGGAGTGAAATACCAACACTGATCTATCGAGTAAGTAACTGCCATAAATACAAGTTTTAGAATTTTCTTCTAAGGTCCCTTATTCCGATTTACGTCGCGATAGTTAAAACTAGTTCGTTTCTGTCTGGCATAAAAAAAGATAAATGAATTGTTAGAGAGTGACCAAGACGTTTTCCTATTAACACACCTGTAGGGCCTACTGTAGTTCTTCTCTTTCGCCGGTGATTAATGGATACTAATTAACACTTTAACATGACTATCTTATCAGTGTCAATTAACACGACGTGTATTACATCACGGGTATTAGGCTCATTGGTATTTTGTGGGTAAGTGTATATTTTGTGGGTAATTTGGTAATTTTATATTTTTTATATAGTTTCATATGATAGGTATGACATACAATGTACGTTAACCTGCATAAGGATAGGAGAGAAGGCTTGAAACTGGCTAATTCAGTTGTAAATACTTATAGTTGACAGACTTCCGGCCGGTAAAACGTACCAACTCTAGTTTGCAGAAAGCAAAGTGAAGGCTGTGCTATGCGTTTCTTTTGTAGATACTAATCACAACTAATCTGAATTAACTGCCGACATTTATTGTAAATGAAGTGTCCACTTTCAACATGATCAATACGCCTTTTAGAAACGGATGGGGTTAGCTTTAGGCAGATAAGTGACGGACAAGGATTGTGGTTTTTACGGACTAAAACGCTTCACTTTCTCAGTAATTGGTAGGTCTCCAAGGAGGGGTATACCAATACCATCGTCTGTCTCAAACCCATTCATCTACATTGGTCTTTTGAGTTAGTGATGGCCATAAATACAAGTTTTAGGATTTTCCTGTAAGGTAATGAATTCCTATTTGGGTCGCCATAGACAAAACTATTTCGTTTATTTCTGCCATAAAAATTAACGAATTGTCATAGAGTGCAAAACCCTACTATAGACCAAAACGTTTGCAGATTAATCACGTAGTTCTGGAAGGAAGAAAACTGGCTAATAAAGTTTTAAATACTTAAAGTTAACAAAATTCCGGCTGATAAAACGTACCAACTCTTGTTTGTGGAAAAGGCCAAATGAAGGCTGTGCTATGCGTTTCTATTGTACATACCAATCACCACCAATCTGAAAAAACTGCCGACATTTATTATAAATAAAGTGCCCACTTATAACATGATCAATACGACTTGTAGGAACGGGTGGGATTAGCTTAAGGTAGATACGTGGATGACAAGGATTGTGGTTTTGACGGACTTTTCCCTTCACTGCCTCAGTAATTGCTTGGTGTCCCAGGAGTGAAATACCAACACCATTGTCTGTCTCAAATCCATTCATCCACACTGATCTATCGAGTAAGTAACTGCCATAAATATAAGTTTTAGAATTTTCTTCTAAGGTTCCTTATTCCGATTTTCGTCGCGGTATTCAAAACTAGTTCGTTTCTGTCTGGCATAAAAAAATAAATGAATTGTTAGAGAGTGACCAAGACGTTTTTCGATTAACACACCTGTAGAACCTGCTGTAGTTCTTCTCTTTCGCCAGTGCCATTAGATGATTACTAATCAACACTCCCACAAGACCATCTTATCAGTGTCAATTAACACGACGTGTATTTCATCACAGGGACCCGGCTCATGGGTATTTTGTGGCTTTGTGTTTATTTTGTGTTCAATGTGGTATTTTGGATATTGTTTTATATGATAGGTGGGACATAAGTTTTACTGCATAAGGACAGGGAGAAGACAGGAAACTGGTTTATAAAGTTTTGAATACTTATAGTTAACAGACTTCCGGTCAGTAAAACGTACCAAATCTAGTTTGTGGAAAAGAGCCAAATGAAGGCTGTGCTATGCGTTTCTATTGTACATAACAATCACCACCAATCTGAATTAACTGCCGACATTTATTATAAATAAAGTGCCCACTTATAACATGATCAATACGACTTTTAGGAACAGATGGGATTAGCTTTAGGTAGATAAGTGAAGGACAAGGATTGTGATTTTCACGGACTAAAGCCCTTCACTGTCTGAGTAATTGGTAGGTCTGCCAGGAGTGAATTACCAACACGATTGTCTGTCTCGAACTCATTCATCTACATTTGTCTGTTGAGTTAGTGACTGCCATAAATACAATTTAGCTTTAGGCAGATTATAGTGAAGGACCAGGATTGTGTTTTTCACGGGCTAAAACCCTTCACTCTCTCAGTAATTGGTAGGTCTCCTAGGAGTGAAATACCAACACTGATCTATCGAGTAAGTAACTGCCATAAATACAAGTTTTAGAATTTTCTTCTAAGGTCCCTTATTCCGATTTACGTCGCGATAGTTAAAACTAGTTCGTTTCTGTCTGGCATAAAAAAAGATAAATGAATTGTTAGAGAGTGACCAAGACGTTTTCCTATTAACACACCTGTAGGGCCTACTGTAGTTCTTCTCTTTCGCCGGTGATTAATGGATACTAATTAACACTTTAACATGACTATCTTATCAGTGTCAATTAACACGACGTGTATTACATCACGGGTATTAGGCTCATTGGTATTTTGTGGGTAAGTGTATATTTTGTGGGTAATTTGGTAATTTTATATTTTTTATATAGTTTCATATGATAGGTATGACATACAATGTACGTTAACCTGCATAAGGATAGGAGAGAAGGCTTGAAACTGGCTAATTCAGTTGTAAATACTTATAGTTGACAGACTTCCGGCCGGTAAAACGTACCAACTCTAGTTTGCAGAAAGCAAAGTGAAGGCTGTGCTATGCGTTTCTTTTGTAGATACTAATCACAACTAATCTGAATTAACTGCCGACATTTATTGTAAATGAAGTGTCCACTTTCAACATGATCAATACGCCTTTTAGAAACGGATGGGGTTAGCTTTAGGCAGATAAGTGACGGACAAGGATTGTGGTTTTTACGGACTAAAACGCTTCACTTTCTCAGTAATTGGTAGGTCTCCAAGGAGGGGTATACCAATACCATCGTCTGTCTCAAACCCATTCATCTACATTGGTCTTTTGAGTTAGTGATGGCCATAAATACAAGTTTTAGGATTTTCCTGTAAGGTAATGAATTCCTATTTGGGTCGCCATAGACAAAACTATTTCGTTTATTTCTGCCATAAAAATTAACGAATTGTCATAGAGTGCAAAACCCTACTATAGACCAAAACTTTTGCAGATTAAACACGTAGTTTTGGAAGGCAGAAAACTGGCTAATAAAGTTTTAAATACTTAAAGTTAACAAAATTCCAGCTGATAAAACGTACCAACTCTTGTTTGCGGAAAAGGGCCAAATGAAGGCTGTGCTATGCGTTTCTATTGTACATACCAATCACCACCAATCTGAATTAACACCGACATTTATTATAAATAAAGTACCCCCTTATAACATGATCAATACGACTTTGAGGAACAGATGGGATTAGCTTTAGGTAGATAAGTGAAGGACAAGGACTGTGATTTTCACGGACTAAAGCCCTTCACTGTCTCAGTAATTGGTGGGTGTCCCAGGAGTGAAATACCAAAACCATTGACTGTCTCAACCCATTCATCTACATTGGTCTATTGAGTTAGTGATGGCCATAGATACAAGTTTATTATTTTCGTGTAAGGTACTTAATTCCGATTTGTGTTGCCATAGTAAAAACTAAATCGTTCTTTTGTGCCTTAAAAAAAACTAATTAGTAGATAGTGCAAAACCATTTTTAGACTTAACTCACTTGTGCATTAGTATATCTCTTTCGCCAGTGATTAATCAACACTTTCACAAGACTGTCTTGGGGCCCGCAACGTGGCTTGGTGGTTAGCGCGTCTTACTGCCAACCCTCCTTTGATTTACCGCACAAGTTCAAGCCGACCACGGACCTACGTATATGAGGGAGTCGACTTCAACGAGATTACTTCAACTATAGCGGCGGTTGTTTTTCCGAGGTTTCCGCCCGGGTTTTTTTTTACAGCATATTATGTAGTTCAGTGGAAAATCCATCGTCTTATAAGTAAAATACACTTGAGTGCGACAACACTAATCAAACAAAGACAATACTATCTTATCACTGTCAATTATCAAGACGTGTACTTCATCGGTCAATAGACGGTCGGTTTTTACTGCTGGTGAGCGGGTGGTTGGCTTGAACTTCCTGATGCCGTGGGGCTCGCAGATCCAGTAAGAGGCATCAACAAGTTGACTTGTTATGTCCTTTCCTAGTCTTTGTCTTGTTTTTGGTGTTACCGGGGACGTCAAGGGTGGTTTACTCCACCCATTTGACTGGCACGCCGTCATATAGATTAAATGTCCATGAGCACAGCGATAAAGATACATGGGTGCCTTAAATCACTTTCATCAACAAACTCAGATTACTATGAGTTTACACAGTATTAACATTTGCCCTTAAATTGAAACACTAAAGTCGAAATAACTGTTTTCATTGAGTACTTAGTGTGTACGAGCTAAGAGAAATCATGCTAAAATTCTAACGAAGGCATTGTGGCATTGCTATAGTTCCATTTTCTCGTCACTCGATTCAAAAAGGTCCTACTGTGTAAGGTTTGGTAATCGAAGAACTTCGCTAAGGTAAGGTTTTATTAGATACCAATCATTTGCGAGAATAAAAGTGGAATTCCGCCTATCAAGTTCACAGGCCTCCTTTATGCTAATGCACGAACATATATCATGGCCGTATTATACGGGAGTTCCCGTCCCTTCATTATAATATTCTGGAATCATATTTAAATCTAATATTTTTAGTAACTTCTACTTAGCCTAGAAAGTTGGGGGTGGAATTAACGAAAACCTTCCACTTCTGCTTCGTGAGAACAATAAGTATAACTCATGTAATTCTATAATTACGCAATAAATACATTATTTTGGGCGCCCATGTATCTTTAATAGAATGTGATACATCAATGACATTTTCCACTTTTAGACTGTGATAAGTAAATGTAAGACATGATCAGTTCTAAAAGGTGATAAATCAATGATATTTTCCATTACTTAACAGTGATAAAAACATGTAAGAAAAAAGCATTCCCAGAAAGTGACAAATCAATTAAATTTTTTACTTCTGCATAAATATATGTAAAATATGATCAGTTTAAGATCGAGATATATACATCAATGATATTTTCCACTTCTGGACAAGGATAAATACATTTTAGATATGCATGCACAGTTCTAGAATGTGATAAAAAAAATTGTCAGGGATGTCTTTTTTGCGAAGCCTTTGTAGCTACATGTACTTCTGAACTTAATTCTCCTTAATTCACTATGTCTTTATTGCTGGGTGTCATCATTGCCATGGTTATTTCGTTGGACGTAAGTAACGCACTCTTCGTAAAACAGGCACATGCATATACTGTAACAAGGTTATTAATTACATCAGGTTTAGTCATATATCCTGTCCAATAAACCTAAAAACCTGTACAGCTTATTATGTCTGTTTAATTAACCTGGGTTGAAATCGCTCTCGTTGCTATATATATCCAGTTTAAAATAAGCCCATTTTAACACTGATTTACTGAACTCGTATAGAAGTGGCATAAATTGTTATATCAGCTTAATGAAATCAGATTATCGCTAACTCTGCCTGACAGGTGCGTGTGTATTGTGTTAGATGGCGGTTTACTCTGTTTTAAACGCCCACTTTCTTGAAACACAATACTAATATGTCTTTAGTTAGGTTCGCGTAGATTATCTGTTTGGTGTTCAGTATAATTGTGTGGCTTGTAACTTGTTGGTAGTAACTTAAGTTTTACCGTCATTTCGCCATCATTTTCGTGGGATTCACACTTCAACGAGCTTGATGGATGCAATGGAGAGGAAGTCATTCGTTTGGATTTGGTTCTTTCTAACTGTCTACCATTAAAGCCCTTTTGAAAGCAACACATAGACCATAGTTCCGTTCGGAATTTTCGAGACACGAAATTATATAGAATTGGATTAAGAGCGTGGTTTAAATAAAATGTAACCCGGGCAAAATAAAGTATTCCAAGATAGGCTTCCAGACCAAGTCCATTTAGAACTTCGTGTGATTCGAATATAAGCCATAGACTGATAACTCTATATGGCAGATGACTGATGAAGAAAATCGACACGATGAGAACCACTGTATTGACACCTTGTTTACGATGCTTTAGTTTACCATCGTGGCTTGCATCGTATCTATAGCACTGGTTACTTTGACGTGGTATTAAGACCCAGCCAACCATACAGTACAATATCACAATGGTAAAGAATGGAACCACAAAGAACAGCACTGATACGGAGACTAAGTAGGCCTTTTGCCATGGATACCTGATGGGGTGACGACATACTTTAATTGGCGTACCATCCAACCAAACTGAACTCCGAAACTCCGGAAAAAATGCAAATGGTAGGGAAGCCAAGGCACATAGAGCCCAGATAATGCAAATTATTTTGAGCACACGATAACCCGTCTTGCTTGCACGTCGTAAAGGGGAACATATGGCCTTGTGTCTCTCCACACATATAAATAATATAGTGTACACTGAAGCACCCGCTACCACGTTCTCTAGGTATGGCACAAGTTTACCTGTAGTAAAATAAAGAGAAACGAGTGTTAATTTACTTTACTCCCTAATACTGAGCATATTACCATATCGGTACCAATAATTTTTTTTGCGTAAATATTACATTTTTTGCACATACACACGCTCTAAAATTATCTTAATCTAACCTGGGACTAAAGATGTTAGGTCCCAGATCTGACTGATAATTAAATATTTACAACGAGCGTGACTATTCTCTTGCTATAACTGTGTGTTTGTTTGATTGGTGTATAACGTCGTACTCCGCTTATTTGTCGATGGATTTTCCACTTCTTACTCTGCACGGCTCTATAGGTTGAGGAAAAACCAGAAGGTAACCTTGGCAATGTCTCAGCCGCTGTCACGGATATTTGCAAATAGTTTGATATAAAAAGAATGAACGTACATTCGATGGTTGTCATTTTTATCCTGAACAAAACCCAAGTATGAATGATCCCAAAATTAATTGAAAATAATACAATCACAAGGCACCAGAGATCAATAATGACCACGTAGTTAACAGGGCATCTCGCGAGAATCAGATTGACATTATAATCGAATCCTTCCGCATTATTTCCTTCCAGACAACATCTGTCAACGTGTTACGACTCTTCGTGTATCGTTAAACCCAAAGGAACCCTCTTTCTTTCTCTACATTTATAAAGCAAATTAACACTTGTAGCCTTGTAGCCTATATTATTGTAGCTAGTGAGCTTGACAGACAAAATCGATGTATCTTCGCATTGTCCTGTCCATGCGGAGCTTTGAACTCACCGCCTTTTCCCAGACTGCTTGTCTCGTCTTTTCCTTTCTGTATGTAACTCAACCAAATATTTAAGAACCGGTTTTTGAACTAAAAATTCGATCTTTGGCACAAATTTTTTAAAAAATCTAAATAATTTCGGAAGCTTTTCGAATTGGGCCGCCATCTTGCTACTCTCGTTGACAAACATAGTCGATTGTTAAACGTCTTCACTGAGCGAGTTTCGCATATAAATGTCAAAGGAATTTCAGTTGTACCAAACAAAATTGTAAATGACTAAATTGGACAAGTAAATGCTGATAAATGAGGAGGAAAAAAAATAGAAATTACTCATTTGTATTCAGCACTGCTCTGTATCTTTTTATGCGGATAGACTAATAATGATACAGTACTCTGCATCTAATATTAATAGCGACAGTTAGTCTGGATGGTGAACAGACGGCAAACATATTACCAGGCGCCCAACGAAAAGGTGAAGCTAGTACGCGAAGCACATGTCTACAAAGGGATCTACGCATTTCGGTTTAATAATAGATAACTCTGTCATAACCACAGCATTTTCATGTACGAATATATCTCAATTATAAACCATGAACGCGGTGTTTGGCTGAGTAAAAAAACAGTTTGTAAAAAAGACACGAGTTTTCGTAAGCCGAATGTCAGAGACTAGTTATACATTTTTTTTTTTTTCCTCGTTATAATTACTTCATAAACAGCTAAGCTGAGACAAGAGTACAGTTTTACGCATTTTGTAATCATCTAGCTATTCAACGCAGAATAGAACTTTGGGATAAATAGGCGTTGTTGCAACCCTTAATGTCAAAATATGTTCATTACGGGTTAACGTTCAACTGTCAATGTAAAACTTTTACATTAAGGGTTGCAGAGGACTGCACGAGCTAACCCTTATATAATGTAAAAGAAATATTTTACACAAAATCCAATGACAAATACACTTCATTTTTATATTAAATTAATAAAGACTATAAATCTATAATATCATCCGACATCGTGTTGTCTTGGCATGGCCACATTTGACATGTAAGTTCAATTATGTCAAAGGTTGGATTATATTTTATTATACTAAAAAAACTAGTTATATATAAAAGGGTTTACACGTCAGGGTCATAATGTAGAAGAAAATCCCCAATTTCCATAAAAACATATACACATCATAAAGTGTCTTTCAAATCTAATAGTACAAAATTGACGCCGTCGCCCCACAAATTGAGAATTATTAACTAATTATAATTGCCATAATTGAAAAATGTTTTTAAGTTCGTTCAGAAAAGGAAATTAAGTTCTACCTGAGGGGAGGGGGGGGGGGGGGGGCAAAACTAATGGGATAATGCAATATCTTAAAAATACCTTATTTTGTGAGCTTACCTTGACCTTTTTTAACAGTGTTTTAAATATTTGCAATCAATGAGCCTACTTTGCCAAGCCACTGACTTATATGGGATAATACTGGTCATGATCATTTTGCTTACATAATTGGTAAAACCTACCTCGATAGAAATATCCATTTTTTACAAGCCTAAACTGCAGATAGCTCTACGATATGATTTAAATAGATCTGTTGTGTCTTCCAATTAAGAAGTA
>JAVFBY010202551.1:0-10994 GCA_034781015.1 Tonicella lineata | reverse complement strand
TTTGATGTTATAAATAGTTCAGGCCTAATCTAGAATATAAATAAAACCTTAAAATTTTATATTTTTTTCAGCTTTAAAGTACGGCATTGTGTAATGCAACATAAGCATCCAATAGGACATGTGTTTCAGAATAACATTTAAGTAAAGATGGTTAATTAAATACGGATTGCCCTCTAGAGACTATCATAAACCATAGTGAAACGATCAGCCAGAGGGATTTTCGCCTACTCATTTTTTTGAAACGCCTTAGTATGTAATCGATTAAGCTCAAATGTTGACAAAATTTAATCAAAGCTAATGATATTTTGTGTTTATTAGATCTGTTTGGCAATTTACTAGCATATTGAACCTGTGCTAATTGATCAGAAAGAAGCCCCATTTTATGTAGGGCCTAGTGATATCCGGTAAATTGCCGTAAAATTATATGATCCTCGTCCGGCGATCTACAGGTGTATGAATACGTGCGGCCTAGATGTACACAACGATGTATTACGACAATATTATTTGTATATACTCTATATAATCTTAAAAATCAAGTGTAATTGTGCTTAGATTAACATTCTTTTTTGTATTTTGACAGACTGTGCACAATCATGCACACTGTTTTCAAAGTAGAAGCACTAAACATACCCTGTTAAAATAAAAAGCACTCTGTTGTATATGGCAATTGACAGAATACTCCGTTGAAAAGAAAACGACAGAGTGAGTATATTCTGTTGATAATATGAGCATATTCTGTTGATAATGGGGTTATGTAACAGAGTATTCTGTTGTGGAATGGAACAGAGTCCGCTCTTTTCAACATAGTACTGTGTCAATTGTCAAACAACATAGCAGGAAGTAATGCGCAGACCCGAAAGCTTGAGATATCGCCTATATACTCCAATGTTCCAGTCTGCGTTAAAAAACTAGATGGTATTTTAATGGTTACAAAATTCACCAAAACAAAGTAAACTAGTATAGAAGAAAACAAGCAAAACGCGGACTGTTTGGCTTAAATTTGTAATAAAATATTCCCTCACTTGAACGAAAAGCCTTTAGTGTTCTGCTGGCACGTATTCGACAGTTTAAACGCGACTCGTACATTTATAATATTTTTGAGAATAACTGGTTTCAGGATTTCTAGCTAGCATAGCTTCGGTTGAATAGGGCATAGCTAGTACACGGCTATGATGGTTTAAAGATACACAGGTGTCCAAAATCTCTTTAATCAACAAATTCAGATTGCTACGAATTTACGTAGTATTAACATTTGTCCCTAAATTAAAACACTACCGTCGAAATGGAATTTTTTCATTGAGTACTTTATAGTGTGTACGAGCAAAGAGAAATCATGCTAAAATTCTAACTCGAAGTAAAGAGGGCGTGGCATTGTTTTTTCGTCACTCGATTCAAAACGCTCCTACTGTGTCTTGTTTGGCGACAGTTTAGGGTGATCAAAGAACATCGCTAAGGTAAGGTTTTATTAGATACCAATCATTTGCGAGAATAAAAGCGGAATTTCGCCAATGAAGCTCACAAGCCTTCTTCATGCTAAGGTACGGACGTCTATCAAGATCGTCTTACAAGGGAGTTGCCGCCCCTTCATTATAATATTCTGGAAGAATATTTAAATTTATTACTTTGAGTAAGATAAAATCTACCACTTAGCGTACAAAGTTGAGGGTGGGACTAACGAAAAGCTCCTAACTTTGGCTTCCTTAGAAAAATAAGTATAACTCATTTGATTCTGTTTTAACAGCAAAAATACAATATTTTGAGGGCGTATGCCACTTTAGCATTCGCTTGAAGCACAAGTGAAAGAAGACTGATGGAGCCTAGCTATGTTTTGGTTTGATTGTGCTATGAGTGCTTGTCTGAAGTTTATTTGTGTTCCATTGGGTGTAACCGAAGTAAATTCAAGGTTTTACATCCATGTAAGTGTGCCTGTCTAAAGGCATTCTCCCAAATCAAGTATCAAAACGTATCCGGTTCAACAACGATCTGTTTGTTATCCTGGGGAATATGCTATAAATGTCACTCTGGTTGACATAAACTGTTGTCAGGTACCGCGAGCTTCTCAGTCTTTGAATCTCCTCTATAGCCGTCAATGAGCGTCTGCAGAATGAACTGAATCACCTTAGAGTATATGTGCTCCATGTTAGCCGTGTATCGGTCCTCCAATGTCTCCTTTACTGCCATCAGAAACGGCTGTTGAATTTCCTGAAAGTACAAAAGAAACTGTACATACTACACTGAAACAAGTAACAAAAAATCTTGACATTTTTGTGGTTGGCGGGGGGCCCCACATACCCTGGTGCTCTCTAGGGCTAATGGCATCAGGACTACAATGTGTTGTGATGCCCTGTCGTCTTTGACTTTGATGTTGCCGAGGATGTCAAGAATGGTTTCCTCCTTCCATGTAATCATCACGCCACTATACAGGTGAAATATCCAGCGTTTTTCAACCTAAACTTATTATTGTTAACGTGTGTTTAGTAAGACATTTAAGCGTATAACATGGGGAACTGCTAAAGCATAACCGTTAATTTATTTATATAACAAGAAGGATTGCTCTTCAGAGACCTGCGGCGACTATTAGTTTTACTGCTATCTCTTAACATTAACATTATCTTTAGTTTTACTGCTATCTCTTAGCATTAACATTGTCACCACCCCAACCACCATAACGCGAAGCTCTCATAGACCTGCTTAGCTTCGCCGCAGGTAAAAAGTGAAAGTGACGTCCAAAATCGCCGATAAGCCAGGTCTTTTCTATACCCGCCTACTCGTGAATGTCTTCGTGTAGCCTTTCTTCACACTTATCTTGTTATGCTGCTTTGGTTTCGTTATAGATGTAGACGTAACCACTGGGAGACGTACAGTCAGGTACATGTACCTCATCGTCTCGGCGATTTTTGACGTCACTTCCGGCTTTTAAATTAACTAATTAACGGATATGCTTTATTTGTTCCCAGTGTCACACGCTTAAAGGTCTTTCAAAATAAACGTTAACAATAATAAATTGAGGTTAAAAAACGCTGGACTTTTCCTTTAACCTTACATATATCTTCTACTGAATGCCCTCCGTAAAACATATCAACATAATTTTAAAATTCCTTGTAGTTTCTTCATAAAATTAAACCCTTTGAAATTACATGAGGATAAGAAGGCGCAATTGAAGCGAGTCTATGGTCCGTGCAACACTATAGTCTCGCTATTTTTTTTCTATACATAAAATTAAAAATGAACGTTCAATTCGTGTCTTTCATTTGTTTTTTCTCTTTCATGAAACGAAACTTAAAATTGACCATTAGTTTTTCATTGTTTTTTTTTATTGTACGAAGCGAAGAACCAAAAGACATGATCGGCAGTACTTAACAGAACAAACTGTACTGTACATTTAATTTTGCCTCGCACATCTTTCGTCACTGATTGCACTTCTCGCTGCACATGCATAATTGATTGACATAATTATATTTTGAGTGGGAGTGAGTGTGCGAAAGGCTAAAATCGCTTCATAGTTCCGCGCTGTGATTTGGTTTAAAATAACTAACGGTTAGCTAGTCATTGTTTACAAACACTAGTCATTGTTTACACGTGCTTTTGGGCTGAATGTGTGCTCCAAAATTAATGTTTTAACTCCACAAATAAATCGAAAATGTATTTATTTGTTCTTAATTAAAAAGACTTGTCTTAGATTTGATTTTATGTTTGAAATATTTTTAAGAAATAACTAATCAGCACACCACTTGAGCGATTCCCGGTCCCATCCTTATTTTTTAAAAATAAGCTGTAAACCTGTTAGTTAGCTAGGCTCTCGTGGCGGTCGGCAGATCACGCGAAAGGGTCTGGAATATCGCGAGGCTAGCTGTGCCAGTTAGCATACTCATTATGTGCAGTGTTATTGCTTTTACTAACTAACGACGCTTCGTTTACGGACACGGAAAGTGCCCTGTGATGTTCCGAAAAAAAATGAAAGACATGAATTGAACGACTAATTTTCCAATTTTTAATTTTCCTTGAGATAGACTTGAGATAGATAAAACCAAAATTGAAAATTGAACGTTCATTTTTCATTTTTTGTTTTAGAAGAAAAAAAGTAAAAAAATTGAACTAGCAAGTGTTAAACGGACCGTCTACCAGCTAATTTTTTTCCCTTTAGATAGACTTGAGATAGATGAAACCAGGATGGAAAGTTGAACGTTCATTTTTTATTTGTTTGAACTAGCAAGTGTTAAACGGGCCGTCTACCATCTACAACCGTCAACCCCAAAATAATACTTTGCATATGTGTAGAGGCCACTCAGTATTATACAATAAGCCTCGCGATATTCCAGACTCTCTCGCGTTAACTCTCGTAAGTCGGAAGAAAAAAAGATGGCGACCAACTCATCACTAAACTGATGTTCTGATTAGTTCTTTTGAAAAATATTTTAAATATTAAATCGAACACAACATTTTTTTAAAAACACATTAACTAATTTTTGATTTATTTGTGGATTTTGAAACATTAACTTTTGAAGCATTCATTCAGCCCAAAAGCACTTGTAGTTAACACTTTCGTTTGTCCTTCTAAAGTTTCAAACTCAACAAATAAATCAAACATTAATTAATTTGTTTTAACAAGATCTCCGGGTCATTTGGTCGCCATCTTTTTTTCTCCTCCGATTAATCGCCTCTAACTCAACTAGACTATATATCGGCTTAAGACAGTTAACGCGAGAGAGCCTGGAATCTTGCGAGGTTATAATAGAACTTTTGTCTGGACAACTTTCGGGTCAAAGGTCAATTTAAAGGTCAAACGGTCAAATAACTGAATTGACGGTCAAATTGACTGCCTTGCCCCAAATGTATATACTGTTACAGTTTTACACTAATGCGTCATGGCCATTCACATATATCTTCTACTCGATGTCCTCCACAAAATATATCGAATTTGAAAGAATTTTGACTTACAACTTCCAGGTTTTGAATGAAAGGGAGGAAATTGAAGTGAACCTAGCAATTACACCCCTCTACCGAATGAATTATCCCTTTGCATCTGTATAGGAGAGGGCTTCAACTCTTGTCCAGCGACTTTCATATCAATGTCAAGGTCAAACAGTCAAATTACTGATAGTTTTGGGACAGCTTGGAATATCGGCGCCTACCGACTTGTTCTTCTTCGTAACGAACATGTCGACATTTTACCAAAAACTTGAGACCAACGCCAACTGGGAATCGCAGAATAGGTAAGGAACAGGTCGACTCCCATCAAGAGGAACTGGGAATGCTTGCGCATGCTCACTGCATAGCCATACTAGTTACATGACCAGCACCTAATCATGTCACGCAATCAAAAAAATGCCCCATTTATCCAAAGTGGACGTTATTTATACAGAATAGCTTGACGGCCAGTGTTCCTATTTGCATGACGTATCAAACAGACAAGATTCTTTCTACTAAAGCTCTATTAATCTTTCCTCGCCCTCACTTCTGATGCATCACGATGTTTTTGTTTTGACCGATCGCAAGCCAGTTGAGGAAATGTAGAACACGCTCAACTCACTTGTGATCCAACGCAACCAGTTGTACCCAGACGCAAGAGCGAACAGGTCGACAGCGATCGGCGTGAATTCAGACAGAATAACACTCCGTGATTCACATAATAGTTTACATAACCTTAATATTACATAACCTTACGCGAACCCACGTGATATACTACTTACTAGCTTTATAAGCTTTATACAAGCTTGTGCGAACTTACTTGGGATGCTTTTTTGTAAAGGTTTAATCACATAACCGTACGCGAACTTTTTTGAAATGCTATTGTGTAGGCCTATAGGTTTACGTAATCTTACGTGAACTTACTTGGGATGCAGTTTTTAGGCATACCAGCCATTTGAGAAGCAGTCATTTGAGAAGAAGTACAGTTGTTATTTTGAATTCTGTACTGGATACCCTGTGTACAGAGAATTGTAACCATTCAATCAAAAGCGTGGCAGACTGATACGTTCATGGAAACTAAATAGAAAATATATATGCGGCTAGTTTTAATCTTTAATTTATCAACGATTGATATATTGACCAATGTTAAACATTTCATTCAATTCGTATAATAGTTTCATATTCAAGAAAAGACTGTTCTTAATCTGCCAGGGATGCAAGCCATAGGAGGCCTACAAAATATACAAACTTTGTATTCATAATCCCATTTTAAGCCGTAATCTATATATATGTGCAGTCTTTTGCGACGATGCTTTTGAATAACATGGAACTATGTTATTACTTTCTGTTTAGCACCATATGACCAATGTTTACATTAACAAAATAGTGTATATCTTCTATATCACTGACATGTATCTTTGTTATGACCAGGAGCAGAATTTTGCCCACGTAAATTAAGTCAATTCAATTCATTTATGATATGATGTCTGCTTTAAAGTTCCTTTCCACACTGACATAGTCATCTTCTCTAGACAAGGGTTTTATTCCGAGGTATAGACTCTCCATTACAATCCCTTGTCGGATCGTGCGACTCAAACCAGAATACAAAGCTACAATACACTTCTTACACTAACTTATGTTCAGCTAATGAGTGGACAGCAATGATTGACGATTGCATTTTTATACAAATAGTAAAACAAAAGACAAACCGCAAATAATATGGAAACAAGAATAAAAGCTCTTCACAGACCTGCGGCGACTAAAGCCTTTCTCTAGGAGGCCTCTAAATACAAGATTTTTAATATTCCCCGCCCCCGTCCCCCCCTTCCCTTCTTTTTCTATGACTATATAGGAGCAGCACCCTTGCGATAAACCGTTTGCAAAGATACACCATTTGAAGATCTGCCCTATCCAAAAGCAAATATTGGCATAACACTATCGATTATTAAACATGTTTTCCAACGATATGCAAACTATTGTACAAGAAACTCCAATTCTAAAAAACGATAGAACAAAGAAATAAAACAAACTACAAAGCAAACAAACTTATAACCTTTAAACTTCTTCGTTACTTTGAATATTTTTTTTAAGCATGAGAGAACTTTCATAAAACACTGATTTTGTAATCTCACGAGATCTGCGTTACATAATACTTCCTGAATTTATTTCATTAAAATGAAAGTAAATTAGTTTAATCCTCTTCCAAATAAGTTATGTGCACTTAAAACGCCGGGGTCATGACTAGCTCCCCGTGTACCAGCGATATAATGCACAAGAGATCAACTTGATCATCCTGTTCTGGTCAAGCTTTATCCTCCAGGTACTATCGGAAACCAATTTGTATTATCATTACTAACTTGTCTACTTATTACACACTACTATATACTTTTTTATTTTATATAAAATGTTATATTTAAGATGCTATATACCTCAGAATTTCGGTATGAAGCTTTATCATAATTTCGTGAAAAGTCAACGCTTTCCTTTGCATAAAACTGATTCACACTAGTTGTGAAAAGAAAACATAAAATAAATGAGGTATTTTGATGATTTTTTTTTATATGCACAAATGACTTTTTGTGGAAGCCTTCCTCGAGAATATTCTCCTCAAAGACGAGCCACCGATCTATATAAGGAGTGAGGCAATCGATATATGTCCATATATGGTTGATTTGCCACGTTCTCTCTCACAGTCTGCCTGATATGGAACCACCTCCATAGAATACAGGTCTCATTAACCTTCATGCACACATTTAACATGTAGGTCGCATTAGAACAGCCCGTTTTAATGCGACCTGCATTACGATGTTAAATGTATTTAACTCAGACTATTATTTTTTTAATACAGTACATCGCACATTCACAGCGGTGGTATTTTCTGAAAGGTTATACTTTGGGCCACACTAGAAAAATATAGAAATCTGGTTTAATTCGTTTCAGTCGAGTTTTGGCCTAAATTCTGATGTATAGCCTTTTTAAAGGAATATAATAAATTATGCTAACTTTTCATAAAGTATAAAGATTCCTTTTTTAATTCAATTACAGGAAAGAAGTACTGGCACGATGTGAGCAAGACCATCAAACTAGTTGAGTCGCAGATCCACAAACCAGTAAAGATTCCAAACCAGTTTAGTATGTGATCACCAAACCAGTTGAGAGTGTGATCCCAAACCAATAAAGAATCCAACGCAGTTGAGTGTGTGATCACTAAACCAGTAAAAGCCCCAAACCAGTTGAGTATGTGATCAACAAACCATTTGAGAGTGTGATCACTAAACCCGTAAAGATCCTAAACCAGTTGAGTCTGAACACCAAACCGATAAAGATTTCCAACCAGTTGAGCATGTGAACACCAAACCAGTTGAGTATGTGATCCCCAAACCAGTAAAGATCACAAACCAGTTAGGTGTGTGACCCAGAGACCCCACACCAGTTGAGTATATCATCACCAAACCAGTAAAGATTTCAAACCAGTTAAATGTGATTACCAAACCAGTGAAGATCCCAAACCAGTTAAGTCTGTTATACCCCAAAGCAGAACATACTACTTCCACTCTAGGAAGACTGATCTATAACACTGGGCAGACAATTATAAACTAATAGTGTTAAGACAGTAACTCTGTAAACATTGCAATGAATTGCAGTGTGGATTAGAACTACATGTATACATGAGGTTCCAAACCAAGTCACGCTGATAAAAATTGATTCCAGGATGTATAATTTTAAAACACATATATATAACAAGTTATTCTGTGGTGGATACACAGTTACTTACTCACAATGTGTTCTTAGCTAGCAATTGAATTCTGCCTGTCAGAAATCCATTTTCTGAGAAATTGTGCCTGTCAAATTTTCAATTTTCCTATTTTTCTCATCTTAAAAATCAGAATTTCTACCTGTGATTTTAAAGATTTTTAGAAATCTGTCCACCTCAAATGACAGGTGGACAGGTCTCCAGCTCAGAGTATGGTTCAGTGACTAGAGAGGAGTTTTGCTCAACCATTATTCACTCATGTTACATTGAATGAATCCCACCATCAAGTGTGCGTGTTAAGACAATACAGTCTACCAGTGTGATAGCAGCAGGCAGGATATAGCATTTCCTTTTGGAGTCGTCGTGGATATATTGGTGTGATTTATTTAAAGTTATCAGAATGGCTGACTCGACTGTGTTTCATATGTCATTTAGCAATTGCCTGGATTCTTCAGTTAAAAGTAACCTGCAGATCGAAACTCTCGAGAACGCAAGTTGTACAGGTTACAGTGTGAACGGAGATAATGCCTCGGTTCAGTTGGACACAAACTCCAACACACTCAAATTAGACCTTCTCAACTATTACATTAACGGAGCTATCACAATTATAGTCATAATCTTAGGAGTGATAAGTAACTTCTTAAGCATCGCTGTCTTGACCAGACGCACAATGAGATCCTCTACCAATAATTATTTAACCGCCATTGCTATCTGGGATTCGGCCGTCTTACTAATAACCCTGTTTTTGGTAAGTCTTCAGCAAATTTCTGCTGGCTTTAAAGATTTAGTGTTCCCATACATCGTGGTCTATGTTTATCCACTCGCCTTAGTGGCTCAGACTGCTACAATATGGCTGACCGTTTCATTCACTGTGGAGCGCTATATCGCAGTTTGTCATCCCCTCAAGGCGGCCTCCATGTGCACAGTGCTGAGGGCTCGGATGGTCATTTTAAGTGTTACAGTCAGCGCATTTCTTTATAACGTCATACGCTGGTTTGATTATCAGGTGATTTACGTTCATGACTCGCTGACTAACACTTCACAAACACGCTTCAGGAAGACGGAGTTTGGTGAGAATGAGTTGTATCACAGAGTGTACCTCCTCTGGCTCTACCCTCTTATCATGAGTATCATACCACTCGTGTCTTTAGCCATTCTCAATACCTTCCTTATTCTCGCTGTACGACAGTCAAGACAACAGCGACGTGATATGAATGTACGACAGTCGCGAGAAAATAATGTAACCATCATGTTGGTTTCTGTGGTAATAGTGTTCATCATATGTCAAGTGCCTGCTGTGGTTTACAACATGGCATACGCTATAGACACAGACTCAGTTGAACAACAGCTCCCGTGGAAAGTTATATCAACAATTAGAAATTTTCTAGTGGAATTAAACAGTGCTGTGAATTTCATTCTCTACTGTGCATTTGGTCAAAAGTTTCGTCGAACATTCACAAGAACGTTTTGTCGCCATTTTTTGTCGGATGAGGAACTTAATTCTTTGACTTATCCTGCTATACACTCAGCAACAGGGGCGACATATCAGTCCACCGGTGGTCGATGTCAGAAAATTCGTCGGATGGGAGGCAAGAAGAAAGGTTGTGATGTCTATGATATGACGTCATCTACCGCAGTCACACACACAACTATAATCTCACGGTGTTCACCCCATTCGTCTACCCATTCCACTTCACCCATCCACAAAACAAGTCTGATCTACACTGATAGGGATAATCAGCGGAAAAAAATGAAGTCTGATGAATGTAAGAAACTATTGCTAATCAAGCATTGTCCCCCACCAGTCGAGACAAACGAGAGTGCAGACAATGATGTGAATGAGCAAATCATACCCAGTGACCATTCCCTGCACAATGGACACAAAGGACAAACTCCTTAAGGTCTTTTTGGACTATGACCCCTAGGTTAAAATTTAGAAAATGGTTAGGCAAAGCATATCATGACAACAAATAATAATCAGAACCATATACATATATATAGAGAGAGAAATACAGCCTTTACTTGGGTGAACTTTGAGATCGCTCTATCAACGGCCTCTATATACATGTAGCTCAGTCAGTAGAGTGTTAGCCCTGTATTAAGCCAAAGGCTTGGGTTCGATCCCTGGTGGAGGCATGTCCCATTTTCTTTCTTTGCATTTATAAAAATATATATATAGAATATACACAGCTGTATATTATATTTTTGAAAAAAAATTGAATTCCCTGGATTAGGTATATATATGTGAATCATTTTGAAACCAATACGTACTATCTAGCTTTTCAACACAGACTAAAACTTTGGGACACATAGGCAACATGACAGGCTGTCG
>JAVFBY010202440.1:0-10999 GCA_034781015.1 Tonicella lineata | reverse complement strand
TAACTTTGATACCACTTAAAATCGTTGCAATCTGAATTTACTGAAAAAGCTGATTTTGAGAGCCTATGTATCTTTAAGATACGAACTATTAATTAAATAATTACTCTAGAAAGAAACATTTTAATATTAAGTTGTGTAAATTAGCCTGAGGAATGTTCATTGTAATTGAAATTTTTACCATAAAAATCGTTCTCATAAATGCTAAATAAAGTAGCCGCAGAAGAAAACAGCTAAGAGGTTTTATCTAAGATCAGCGTGTACAATGACAATCAATCATATAAAGTGTTCTTTTGTATCAGACCTGTGTTTTAAGAACCAGGTTTTTGTTGTAAGGAAGACGAGCCACGATGACCCCTATGTCAGCAGCATAGACAGGGGGTACTCATATGAACACGCTGTATCTCCAATTTCTGAATGAACCGACCCCTACTAACACCCTTCCTTACCCGAAACACAACAAATAATGTCATTAAATACTAAGGATACCGTCAACTGAAATTTGAATACCGATGCAAATTATTGAAAATGGCATTAAAAAATATCGACCGAATTTAATGTGTATTGAACTAGGAGCTCGCGTCGTCAAGTTAAACCTTCCAAATTGTAATTTTCTTGAACCTACAATTTTATCTTATGTTTTCTTTCATTTTTGATTTTGTCTTTTAACGCATTCAAATCGAGTATTAATGTAAATAAAGTTACAGTATTCAAAATCTATAGCTGCGCCGAGTCATGAACGAATGATGAATATGGAGTACATACTCAGTGTGACATATAAGAAGTCTGTTCCATCCATGCTTCAACAAGTTCTGTTCTCACGAAAATCATATCTCATTCATCTTCCGTGATATTAACTCCCCGTAACAGCTTTCCCAAGGCCATTGCAATTATCCAGATTCCAATCTGAAGAAGAGTATAGAAAGGTGTTAAGCTATATGTATGATGTAAGATGAAGCCAACATGTAACTTTTTTTTGTATCTTGGGCAACCATTTCAACTTTATTATCACTGCTAGTAATACCGTACAGATTTGTTTAACCAATTAAGCATATGTCAGATTTTGTTAACCGTTAACACAAGATTTTGAAGTTGAGGAAAACACATTCCTCAATCATTCGCAAAACAAGAAAACCTTTATCTAAAAATGCTTATCTCGAAACCGTTTATCTAAAATCGTACGATAAAACTCGTAATTTGAAAACCGTGATCTAAAATCCATAATGTGAAAAACCGGGGATAGGAAACAGGTCATGTTACATGAACCATAACAGATCCATGTTCAGCTGTAAACAGACCAGAAGCATATCAGTCATGTGGTAACTGTAAGCACATCTCAGCTGAACAACATCCAAGGTTGCTTTAAGTCTTATCACATACAATCTCTATAGTAAACATCATTACAGGCTAAGTTCTCGTGACCATTCACGGCGCTCTTCAATCACATGGCGAATACGTCGACCAAACGTTTAGTACAAAAGAGGAAGACCGTACAAAGGGAAATCACTCTTAAAGACAAAGTGACTAAAAAATCAGAAGCGATGTAAGAGAGGTCACTCTTAAAGGCAATGTGAGTAAAATGTCACTAGCGACCTGGGTGACCCGGTCACATGCACCCCTCTTGGATTGCTATCATGTCCTCATGATAAACAATGACAAAAAAATATAATTCGATATTAATCACTATTTATACAATACTGATTACTAAGTTCAGAAGAGTTTTAAATGAACTTAAACGCATATTTCTGTAGAACTATTGTATACAGATGTAGGAAGTCTATGAGGGTTGGAATGCATTCCAGCAGTTGTTCGTGTGGAACGTCTTAAATTGCTGGTTTGCGGTTCCTGTCTATCTAATAATCTTTCTGGTATGGTAGGATTCTCTGGCATGATGGGTGTTCCAGGTTGAATGATAATGTAACGTGGAAAATCCTCAACCGGTTCACTGGAATAAAAGTCATTAGGTACACTTGTTTTAAAACTTGACTTTGATAAGGTTCTTTGGTCTTGAGGTGAAAAACGTGGTAACTCCACTCGGGTGATTTCTGTGCGACCTACTCTAACAATTCCACCGCTACCATCTGCATGTTCTAAGGTGAAGATTCCATCCTTAACCTCGATAATCTTGTAAATCGGTGGCCCGAAATTATCAGCAATCTTATGGCGTCCAATCGGATGTTGTCGACGATATGCCTTGATTTCAACAGGAATTGGTTGCTCCGTTACAGCTGAATTATGACGACGCTGTTGTACTACAGATTTATGTTCTAGTCCTTTCTGTACTTGTTGACCTACTTGCCAAAGATGAGCTTGATGTTGAGTAACCCAGTTACTGTAGATGTCATCATTTCCAGCAGCGGCGTCATCATCACTCTCATCTTCTAATCCAAGAAGTTGGTCAACTGGAAGCCTGACGTTGTACCCAAACAACAGATAAAAGAGCGAGTACCCAGTACTCGAATGCGGAGTTGCATTATAGGCAAAACACAACACACTTAGATGATCTGGCCATCTTCGTTTTTGAGTTTCCGGAAGTGTTCTTAGAAGGTCGTGTAGAGTACGATTGTACCTCTCTGTTATTCCGTTCCTTTGAGGGTGTTACGGGGTAGCCTTACTTTTCTGTATCCGGTACAGCTTACAAAGATCAGAGATGAGACTCGAAGTTACGTCATTGATCGCTGTGGATTCGTTGGGGGCACTCCGTATTTTGTGAACCATTCCTTGACAAGAATACGAGTAACGATAGAACTCATTTGATCACGTGTTGCAACTGCAATGGCAAACTTTGAAAACCAATCAGTGATTACTAATACGTTCTCGAGACCATTACTGGACTTATCCATCAAAGTAAAATCTACGGAAATTACTTCTAAGGGTTTTGAGGCAATGAGTCTACCTAAACTTGTTTTTACGGGTCTATATGGTCCTTTAGCTCTGACACAACGTTCACAGCTTGCAATGTACTCTTTAACAGTCTGTGTTATCTGCGGAAACCAACATCGTTCACGGATTAACAATTCTAACCGTTCAGCAGCTTGATGCCCAGTGGAATCATGAAGTTCTTGTAAAACCTTATCACGGAGACAAACTGGTAAAAGTAGTCTAAGGTAATTAGTTCCGGTTCCAGTGGTCGTACGGCGATACAGGATGTCATTTTTAGAAACAACTCTGTCCCACTGTTTAAGAAGAAGTTTGACAGGTAAGGATTCTTGAGATCTTTCTTTAGCTGATGGACGTCTGTCCAATTTACGGAAGTGATTGAGTCTCTTGATGACAGGATCCTCACTTTGAAATTTCTTCATGGTATTCTTGTCCCATTTCATAAACTCAATAGATTCAGGAGGAAACTCGTCCTGAAGAATGACATTAACGCCAACACAAACACTCTGCAGTGCCACATCTTGAAGATTATCTGGTAGCACTGTTGTTCCGAGAATACTGGAAGCTTGTGCTTCAATAGAATCCCAAGGTTCTAGGAAGTCATCATAATTCTGCATCTCTCCAGGAAGTCGAGACAAGGCATCAGCACTAATATTAGTCCTGCCAGCCCTGTACTTAAAAGTAAAGTTGAAACCTGCAAGTTCGTTAACCCATCTCTGCTCTATGGCTGGAACTTTGCTTTTGGAGAGAATGTAAGTCAGCGGGTTATTGTCGGTTAGTACAGTAAAGGTAGCGCCTAGCAAATAACCACGAAACTTTTCGGACACGGCCCATTTCAATGCCAATAACTCTATACGTTCGCTGGAGTAGCCTGCTCTACGCTCAGGATGTCTTATCCCTCTAGAAGCAAACGAAATCACACGCAGCTGACCATCCTGAACCTGGCTTAAAACGGCACCTAAACCATTGTTGCTGGCATCAATTTCCAATACAAATGGTCTGGTGAAATCTGGGAATCCTAGAACTGGTGGACTGGTCAATTTAAACTTCAGAAGATCAAAAGCATGTTGACTATCTTCATCCCAAAATTCGGTAATGTCTCTGTTCCGAAGAATTTTCTGCTTCTTGCGCTTTGAGATTCCACATTTCCCTATGATGTCATACAGAGGACCAGCTAATTTTGCAAAATGTTCGACAAACCGTCTATAGTATGAAGCAAACCCAAGGAAAGAACGTAATTGTTTGAGAGTTTTAGGCACTGGCCATTCAGCTACAGACTGGATTTTATCAGGGTCTGTCGATATCCCATCTTGTGAAACAACGTGGCCTAAAAACTTTACTTCCTTCACAAAGAAATTACATTTATCCAATTCAACTTTAAGACCATGTTCTCGCAGTCTTGCAAAAACAGATTTCAGCCGCTGGATGTGTTCAGGAATATTCGGTGACCACAATATTATATCATCCAGATACACGAACACTCGTTCCATTAAGTCTTCATTGAAAATATAGGTCATAAATCGCTGAAAAGCCGATTAGCTTTTTTCAACCCAAAGTCAATCTATTGAATTCATGTAACCCAAAAGGTGTTGCAACGGGTGTTTTGTGTTTGTCAGATTCTTCGACTTTAATTTGATTATAGACGGCCTTCAAATCGAGAGTTGAAAGCAAAACAGCGTCTTTCATCATCTCCAGAGATTTTTAAATCCTTGGAAGAGGGTAAATATCCATAACAACATTATCATTAAGTCGACGGTAATCACAACGCACTCCATTTTTCTTGCGCACCAAGGCAACAGGGAGGCATACCACAAAGACCTTCTGCGGATTCTGTCATTTTCTAATAGATCTTGAAGATGTTTTTTATCTTAGGTATCAGGTGTGGAGGTATCCGTCGATGCGGTTGTGATACTGTAAATTCATCTTTAGTGTTGATTCGATGTCGGATTGTTTGTGTTATACAAGGTCCAGGAGAGAAAATATCATTGTTAGCGTGCCACACGTCTAATATACCTTGCTGTTGTTCTTCATATAATTTAATTCTAGTTAAACCAGGAACAGATGATACATTATCAACAACAATTTTATTTACCTCAGCATAAACTTCAAATCAGTTACTACTGAACATGGTTGAGTTGTCGCTAATCGTGTACGTGATGGTAACCATACATCTGTTGGGAAGAAGGCTGTGACCGTTAATCTTCAATTATCCACTGGATCTTAGTTGTATGCTTTCCCTTACGACATGGTCATTTGTTACAAAAGACAGTTCGAATGTTCATAAAGCAAAGTCCAAGCAGAAAATAATTTTAAAAAACTCAAGTCATTTTTAGTGTCAAACTATCAATTATTATTGATTGGATAGAGATTTTAAAACACTGCATAAGAATTTAAAGAACAAATACAATTGACATATTCACATATTATAAGCTGTGTAGATTAAACATGTCGCTTAACGGCTAAGCTAAATACAGAACGTATACAATACTGTTGTTCTACACTAGAAAGGCTATACTGTAACTGTTTGGATATATTACCCTTGCTGTTCCGAAACTAAGATTCCAATACGCCGCCCTCTGAGTTATTACTTCATCGGTCTTTCATCTTTTCCTCTTTAAAGTTGATTAAAATCTAAGCATATATAGCAGTAGAATAAACAGTGACGTATAATTAGTATACTAAAAGTTCCTGATTGGTTACTAGTACAGGCTAAAGGTTATCGATTGGTTTATAAAACAGTGATTTGATTGGTTATTTCCTAATCTTTCGATTGGTTCATTTAGGCGGGATGTCTAACATTGTCTAAAATCTGCAATCCGTTAAGGCTTTTAACTATAATCATCTTCAGGGACTTACATACTTAATATAGGTTTGCCGAAACTGTACGAAAAAAAACGTTCAGAAAAGTCTGAATCTCGCACTGGTTCAGATTTTTCTGAACGGGTTTTTTCGTAGTGTCGGGAGGCCTATATTTAGTATGTTAAAGCTTAACTCGAAGAGTTGTAGTACTCGTATATGTTCTAACTGTGTATGTTTATACAATTACATAAATCTTCAAATGGCATCATAACACATCTTTAGTAGTCGAATTTGATACCTCTACAAAACAATTTGTCACTGTAGGGACAACAATTACATCATGAAGGAGTATTCATCGCTTCTGTTAATACAGTATCATTCTTAGATATGCCTGTACATTTAACTCTACTTATGCTTGAAGCGGGTATGACAATGTCATCAATGACTGCTACTATTACAAACAGTTGCCTTACTAAATTGTTATCGACAATGGCTGAAATAGTTGTGGAATTTAATACAAGACCTTGGTATTTTGTTATAGGTTTAAGTACATTCATACCTACAATTCTCATAATATCTCGTTGTATTCTACACGAATCTTTGGCAACCAAATACCAACATCTTTAACAATAGAATTGAAAACAATGACATCTGTTACAAAACAACCCAAATATGGCAAATCAAAACTATTTGCGGCTTTGTTGACTCAATTTCTTGATCACAAAAGAGTACATTATAACAGGACTAACTTATAATGTTTACATGACTGCTTGTATCTTAGAGACATTTAATAACATGTTCACCAACAGTTACCTCAATATTGGGACATTAAACAACCATATGGCACCAGGAGTAATTATAACTAATTGCTGAGGACTGAGTGTCACTAATTGTAGAAGTGTTTACATTCTGGTGCATATTATTTTGTCGTTTTCTACAGTTTTTGGTTTGATGCATATATGGCTTATGACAATAATAGCAACAGTTCTTTCGCTTGTCAATTTCTCGTTGTTGTTCTCTTTGGTCAATTATTTTGGTGTCGGAAATTGGGAACATCACAACTGGCTCAATTCTCGTGACCTTTTACAATGCTCTACAATCACATGGCGTATACGTAGCCCAAACGTTTAGTTGATAAGAGAAGGTCACATAAACACTGAAATAGTTTCGCCTATAATGCTATAAATTTCTAAAATGTAAGATATGTAGGCCTATAAAAAGGCTGTCTACATTGAAAGATAAACCATGTATCTCGTAAACAAAACAACGGCCCTGTAAAATATGTTCAAAAGTATTTCAAGTTTATTTTGTTATCATAATCAACAAGAAAATACCGGAAACATCACTGATACCAACTCATTCGCCAATCGCTGACGTGCTGCTTTGTCGTTTTTTTTTTGTATCCCTTTAATTATTTGTAGACGTTTTACCAACGGTCGTTTTAAAACTTATTTAGGGAAGAACAGAATAAATGTTGACTTCATTTCAGTTCTTCCCACAGATTATTTGAGAGAGAACGTTTTATTAAGACGGGACGAAGGCCGGACTTAAACGGACGTCAAAAATGGAGCCTCCGGGAGAGTTGGTCACATTTCATGGGAGGCGATCCGGGCAATGTGGGTCTCATGGTTTTCACAAGGTATTTATTTCTTAGCTTCAGTCAATATTAAAGTTGTTGTAGTTACAAAAGTCTAGTTTTTATAATAACATAGATTAGCTCTTATTAGTATGGACAGACTTAATAAGTGTTTTCCTTTCCTTTCCTTTCGACTTGACAATCAGGAAGTGATCAATAGTGAAACACCATCAACTTACACTTCATGCATGTGTAGTTCTATATTTTTTATTTGAGCTTGGACAATTAGCAAAAAAAGCACAAAGTTCTTGAAATTTTGAGTAGTTTATTAGTTGTTTATTTTGATAACGTTCAACGTCCAACCACAATTTTGTACCTATCGACATAACGGAAGGGAAAGGACCAGTGTATACCTACCACCATATAACTTTAGAAAACAAATCATATATCGACCATATACTATTATCGACTGATCTAGCCTCCCACGTAACACATTGTACTGTGCATGAGCCTTCAGCTTTAAATACGAGTGACCACCTTCCTCTATCCTTACATTTATCGATACCATACCAAGATCCTATACACAACAGCTTTGACCAAACGACCAATCCTTCTGAACCAGAGGTTGCTATACCGAACTACATGTGGAAAAACTCATTATTCCTTAATTTATACAAGTCCAAGGTACAAGACAAAATTAACTATTTAAACAAATCCACCGATAATGACAAAAGAATCAGGGACATATTCGTTTTACTAAGACAGTGTGCATCAGAAGCTATGTCGGAAGTCAACACTAATCATCATAAGGTTCAGCCAAAGCGATGGTGGAATAAGGAGCTTAGTAAATCTAGAGATAAATTGCAAAGAATGTTTAACGTTTGGAGAGGAGTGGGTTTCCCTAGAGACCCAGACAATGTATCTTATAACAGATATTTGTTTGCACGCAAGTTGTTCCGAACCCAAGTTAAAAAAGCAAAAAATCAATCCACAGTGCATCATTACATCAATATCGAGAGCATAAAATCCTCGGATTCAAGATCGTTTTGGAGAAACATCAAATTGTCCAATCAAAAATCGACAAGACTTTATACGATAAACGGCAAGACAACTGTCGAGGAAATAACTTCAGACTTCCATAACCATTTCAGCAACCTTCTCAACACACCAAGGATACCCTCCGTAGACAACAGTCAATCAAATAGAGAACTGTTAGACCTTCTAGAGGAACTTTCCAGTGATACCTTCGTTGATAAGGATTTCTATATCACAGAATCTGATGTTTCCAGGGCAATTCGTAAACTCAACACAAACAAATCGAGAGACCCTTTCCAACTTCAAGCTGAACACTTTCTACATGCCCTGGAGAGTGGTTTCCTGACTCTTATCACCAGGTTATTGAATGATCTCTTCAAGGACGAAAACCTACCTCAGTGCCTCAGCACTTCGATAATCATACCTCTTCTAAAATCACCAAAGAAAAGCATCAAAGATCCCAATAACTACAGAGGGATAAGCCTGATACCAATCTGCACCAAGCTTATCGAGACAATTATACTGTTAAAATTCCCAAAGATAACGTCGCACGGTTCATCACAGTTTGGATTCACCACCAGCTCATCCACCACACATGCAGAAACACTTATCCTAGACACAATCAAACACTATAACACGAAAGGTTCAGCTGTATACATATGTAGCCTGGACGCCGAAAAGGCGTTCGACTGTTGCAGCTGGCTAAAACTTTTCCAGAAACTTAACGCAGAATGTATCCTCCCGAAAACTGTTATACGAACTATGATTCAATTGTATATACACGGCGATGCTTCAGTCAGATACCGACATCGGAAATCCTCCCCCTTTCAATTATCACAAGGGGTGAGACAAGGATCTGTTCTATCTCCACATTTGTATAACTTCTATACCAGAGACATAATCGATAACATCAAATCTATGCAAGCTGGCACCTATCTACCCACACTTGATACATCAATTATTGCTTTTGCGGACGATCTCATTCTTCTCAGCTCGACCCTCAGAGGACTACAGGATATGATTGATAAGTGTGTAGAGTGTGGCAAGGACCACTTGATCAAGTTCAATGATAAAACGCAGTTTACCGTAGCAGGCAAAGCGACAATTCCAGATCCTACCATCACTGTTAATGATGTCATAATTCGTCCGAAGGACAAACTGGTACATCTCGGATTCAAATGGAACCTCACCAACGCAGGAGAACTTACCTTGAAGTATCATAAAGATGACAGAATAAACAAACTCTGGGCCACCACGTCGTCTCTCATATCGTCTGGTATTAGGAAACTGCATCCACGTAGTATCGCCACCATCTACCAAACCATAGTCATCCCACAACTCCTATACGGCCTAGAGATTGTCAAGATGTCAAAAACTGAACTCGATCATTTAGATAGACAAGGAAGGGCTTGTTTAAAGTCATTATTAGGCCTGTCGAAATTCAGCAAGAACTATTTACTAAATGTCTTCAACCTACGTGAAGTATCTGCACTCATAGCCAATAGGAGAGTTCAATTACTTGATCAACTCATCAGAAACGACCTCACGCGATCTTACGTCCTTCAGCTATTAACGTATCACGATGTGGATCACCTTGTATTGGATCAGTTAAGAACTACTTGCTCTGAACTGAATATTGATATGCTGAATGTTTGTATTAGTGGTATTGATAAGAGTCAGCTAAAAGGGGTTCAAATACCCAAACTTAGTGACACTGCTGACATCCAAAGCTGTAGAGATTTTCTGGACAATTGGCATGTTTTTGATAATAGAGAAAGCTTTAGAGACTTGACACAGATTGAGGTGAGGAAATCCTGATCTACAGGTTCCCCTACCCAAAGCTGGATTGAGTGAAACCTCGCTATTATTTTCTTATTCGACTAGTTTCTATTTTGATTTATTTTAGTTTTTTCCATAAGACCTTTTGGACCCCCAGTATGTTTTAGCATACATTTTACCCTTGGTGTATCTCTCACCTTAACTTTTGTACTACTGTCAATTTCAGCTTGCTCAGCACAAACTTTATTTTGTTTATGACTTTTTCCTGATTTATCAATCTATAATTTAGTTTCAATTAGGCTTGGCTGTGTATCCCTCCCTTAGTTCTCTAGTTCTCTGTCATGCTCTGGGTCTGGATAGTCTTTAGGTATTATATTATAAGGTTGTTGATATATTTTTATTTCTTTATTTTTATTTTTTCCTTTCTATGGATGTGTTTTACTGGAGACTATTCTCTTTTTGGTATAATCTTTTTTTCATTTTGGTCAGCGTGGTTTCCTTTTTGGACCTTTTTCAGTAAATATATAACTAATTTGGGTTTTATTCTTGGTCCTTTTTAGTTCAAATTTTCAATTTTCAATTTCCATTGAAGACCACTCGTGTCGATCCCGTGAGGGGTCCGATTTGGCCCCTTGGAGGCAAGACCGTATTTACCTCAGGTAGGCCCTGTTGGTAAGGCGGTCTCTCCTCCAGGCCATAGCGACTCCCGGGCTCGTCTTTTTTTAATTAAAAGTAGTTTTATGTAAATTTTATCAAAAACGAAAACCGTTGTAAATTTTACAGTAGTACATAGTATGTTCATTTATACCAGATTGACTGGTGGTAAAAGAGATTGAAATAAAAAAAAAAAAAATTATGTGTTATGCAATATTCGTTATGCATTATGCATTTATATTGCGTGATTTGAGCCATCTGGGCCATCGTAATTATGAT
>JAVFBY010202329.1:0-11000 GCA_034781015.1 Tonicella lineata | reverse complement strand
GGTTATATGTGTAAAGGCGTATTTGATTGGTCTATGCGTTTTTGCTGTTTTACTTTGATCTTTCCCTGCCAGAAAAAATCGAGTAAGTGTGGCAAGGCTAGTCTCAGAACAAAGTGGCGAGATAAGAATTGCCTAGGGAAGATGTATAGCCTAAGAATGTCACAGGTTTTCCAGTTAAGATGTTTTATAACGCTAGTCATTCTGCTATGTGTGTGGCGTCAATCTAGCATTAAGACAGAACGACTTGTCTTCAAATTGGATTTATTATAGGAATTCAGCTTGAAAGGTGTACGATCTATCTCTTCATCAGAGGTAGATCTTATGGTAAATCGCTTGGTTTCAGCAGACAACAGTTTTCTGTCGTAGCGGCACTGATAAATGTAAGGGGAGGTAACACGAAGTGACAGAAAACGGCTTCAATCGGAATGATAGGGTGGCATTTTGGGCAGGCGCCAGCCAATCAACAAGCGATATTTTAATCTTATACGGAATACATATATTGTACATTTAACCCGGTAATATCACAGAAATGGTATTTAGCTGTACATTCACTATATAGTATTCTTTCGAAAAATGTTTCAGTATCTTAATTTGCTGTACATCTTGTATAGAGCATATTTGGCAATGACCAACGTCCTAACAAAACATCTGAGCCCATGTAATAAATAGACCAAACACAAAAAACGAGATGCCATTCAAATGTATTACTCGTAAATTGATTTTAAAAAAATGTGGTTGATGCCGCCTGAGACGATATTAAACTCGTCGACGAGCTACAAGTATTAAAAGTGGTTTATATTCCGTGCCAGGAAGGGCAAACTAAGTCACAAATTGATTGTAGCTATCATTTATCACTTCCATGGATATAAACGTGTTAAATGTTTCAAATTGTTTGAGTTTTCGGTTGGTTTCTCAAACTTTGGGCTTTACGCAATCAATACGCCTGTTAAAATATTTGATTTTTTTTATAGGTTGACTTTACGCAAGATAAATGTTAGTTTATATGTAAAGCAAATGAAACATTTGGGATGGTTGTCCCCAACTTCTCCCAATATTTAGGATACAAATTATATCATGGACCGTCTTTTTTAAGCTTTTGGTAACATTCACTTTAAATTTTACAATATTGCAAAAACGACTATTTATTGTGTCTTCTTATGACAATTTTAGGAGGAATTAAGTCAAGAAGTAATTGCAAATTTTTAGCCCTTCCGTTGAAACCATGGCAACCCACTAACTATTAAATTAAATACACATTAGGTATATCAATGAAAGTGTCCTTGGTTCGAAGGATGTACATGTTTTAATGAATGTCCTTGGTTCGATCCCCCGGTGGAAGCATGCAAATGTTTTAATGAATGTGTCCTTGGTTCGATCCCGGGAAGGATGTAAATGTTTTTTTTAATGTGGTCTTGATTCGATCCCTGGTGAAACGGTGTAAATGGGTTTTTCTATACACTTAGTAAAAATATAAATAAATGGGATCAATTTCTAGCCAGACACTTTCCATCAATCCCAGTTCTAGTTACATTACACTACATGTGCCAATGTTAAAAGCTTGTGTAAGTAATTATTAGCAAATATCTCTGAGCTGTGCCATTGTGCTGCATTTACAATGACTATAACACCATTATCATAGAAAATATGTTTATTAGAGATGTTTATCTAACTAATTGAAATGAGTGCCATTATATACAGCATAATTATGTTAGATATAAGGCAGAAATTATCGTCTGGATTGTTTGAAAATGTATGAAAACGTTATTTTATTTGTCGCAGACTGTGTTAAATAATATTCAATGTATCGCCAAGGAAACACGACGAACTGTGTATTGCTTCCAAGCTTTTGTTTATATGGCGTTAGAATAGTTACCTAAGTTTTAATGTTTGATTTTGCCTATATTCAAACGGATATACCTGAAATTGAAAATACAATGGGATATTAAAATCTCTTAGTATCGCGAAACTCTAAGTGCAAATACGCTCTGATATAAACATGACAATGTAAGGAATCTCCAACACCTGGAATGAGAAACATATTGTTATATTATTTTGCCATATTATTCCCAGATCACAGGTAGACTTCTATGGGACATTACCGGCTTACATCACATGTTTGACTGGTCAATAGTGAAATAACTGTCGACTGGCATGCTTGGTTAGACAAATTATTGGTTGGCGTCATCGATACTTTGGCAGAAATTGCTTGTATATAGAGAGGCTGAAAAGTTCACAGGCAAAGTACTTAACCACAAGATTTCAACGAGAAAATACTAAAGTGCTAATTAACAAGTATAAGCGGATAAGCATGTCTGTCCTTGATACTAAACATAAATAACTTGTATACAATCAGCCTGCTATTACCACAGAAATATGTTTTAGCCGTACATTGACTATAGTATTCTCAGAATGTTTCATTGTCTGCATGTGCAGAACACTTGCATATATCACATTTGGTAATGATCAACGTTCTAACAAAATATCTGAGCCCATGTAATAAATAAACAAAACAAAAACGAGATGCCATGAAAAGTTATTACTGGTAACTTGGTGAAAATGTGGTTGATGCAGCCGGAGATGATGTTAAATTCGCATTTCAGTTACGGATATTAAGTTAAGTATTTGATATAGCATGTCGAGGTCATGAAGGGCAAACTAAATTATTTATATTCACGAATTGATTCTAGTTATAAATTATAATTTATTTCTTAAACAGATATAAGCATGGTAAAGATTTCAAACGATTCGAGTTTTTACTAGATTTGTAATTGTATAGGCTTTGCACAATCAATTTAATCAATATTAGGAAATTAGCACATTTATGATGTTTCTCTCAATATTTGAATTTTGACAGGTTCGTCGTTTGTGGACTCAAAGCAATCAAAATGTTAATTGATATATTAATAATGTAAATCATTCAGGATGGCTGTCCTAATATGTATGCGACGAATAATGATATACGCTGTTACACTTAAGGGTTTGCTACCATATATAATGTCAATTGAACAATATTGTAAAGTTTATAATACTCGTATACTTGACTTGTGTGTAGGTTATTAAAAGTGTTTTATCATTACAACAAATCCATGCATAGGTCAGGACTAAGTATTTTAATGTAAGTTATGTAATTTTAAGAATCAATAATCCTTGTTAAATTTTAAAAATCTGATTGTTGTGTCATTGTGAAACGTTTAGGCGGAATTAAGGCAGGAAATAACTGCTAATTTATAGCTCTTATGTTGTAACCATGCATGACAACCCACGAACTATCAAATCAAACAAACGTTAAATAGTTATCAACCCATGAAGTATCAAATTGAATAGATATCAATAGAGATGTCTTTGGTTCGACCCCGGTGAAGGCATGTAAATGTTTTTTCTCTACATTGATAAAAAAAATGTCAACAAAATGTTATAAATTTCTCGCCTTAGATATTTCAGTGATCACCGTGCGAATTCAATTGTATAGTAGCCTACACGTCAATGTTTCGCCCCTTGTGTATATAATTGTTAGCAAATATCACTGAGCTATACCATTGTGTTGCTCTTACAGTGACTACAACACCAATAACGCAGACAGTCTGTTAATAATAGATGCTTATCTAACTAACGGAAAGTAGTGTTATTGAAAGCAACAGTATTATGTAAGCTATAACGCTCAAACTGATATCTGGATTGTATGGAAATAGCATAATTGAAATTGTTCTAGTGTTAGTATTATTCAATGTCTGGGTAATGAAACACAAGAAACTACGTATAATGGTGTTTTACTTCCGATTTGTTGCCAGTTAATATATAGGAAGCAATTAGTCTGCTAGACGTTAGAACATTTACATACAATGATGTTAATGTGTGATTTTACTTATATTCAAACCTATTTGAAAGTGCAATAAGATTTTCAAATCCCATAGGATCACGAGATCGTAAGGTGAAATACACTCCGATATAAAACACCTTTAATATAGGAAATCTCCAAACCCTGGAATGAAAAAGAGATTGATCCATTATTCTGCCATATTACTGCCACATCAAAGATCGGCTTCTATGGCACGTTACCGACTTACATCACATGTGTTTGACTGGTCGATAAAGAAATAACTGTTAACCGTTAGATGCTTGGTTAGACAAATTGTATTGGTTTGCGTCACCAATACTTGGCGGAAATTGCTTGTATATGAAGTGTTTATCGGTGGCACAGTTTCCAGATAATCTGCTTAACGATAAGATTTCAACAGGAAAATACTCAAGTGTTAATTAAAAAGTGTTAGCGGCTTCCGATCTCAATTTATGTCGTTATACATTATGTAGACTTTACATAATCATATGCTTTGTAAAGTCAACACTTTAATACTGCAATCATCGTCAACCATGTATCCATGTACTACACACATGTTTAATAGTTGGCAATGACTGACGTTAATATACATTTATTAAAAAATATAATTAGATAAAACGGGATGCCTGGGAATGTTATTACTCATAAATGATGAAAATATGTTTTTTGCTGCCCGAGACGCTATTAAATTCGCAGACGAGGTCGGATATTAAGTATTAACAGTAGTTGATATTCCGTGTCCGGAACCATGCCATGAAGTGCAAAAGTCACGAATTGATTTTAGCTATAACTTGTAAATACCACAGATATATAACGTGTTAAATATCTCGAATGGTTTTGCCTGGGTATGTCATTGTACGGGCTTTGCGCAATCGATAAAATCTATATTAACAAATTAAAACATTTATGATGTTTGTCCCAATATTTTAATTTTCGACGGATGCGCTCAAATCAACGAAAATGTTAGTTAATATATCAAGCAAGTAAAATAACATTTAGGATGGCTGTCCTTATAGTTATGATACAAATTATATCATATATTCATTTTTCATAAGGTTTTGGTAGGATTCTCTTTAATTTACCAATATTGTACAATTATATTAATCCTTCTGACTATAGTGCAAAGGTTATTGAAAGGGTTAATACCATTATAACAAACCCGCGTATGTTTAGGAAGGAGTATTTATTTGGAAAGTAATGTAATTTTAAGAAGCAGCAAGCCTCATGAAAGGTTTAAAATACGACAATTTACTGTGTCTTGTTGACACAGTTTTAGGAGGAATTAAGTCAAGAATTAAGTAATAGTAAATTTATAACCCCTTCGTTGTAACCATGGCAACCCACAAATTTTCACATTTAATTCGCATTAAGTAGTTATCAATGAATGTGTCTTTGGTATGATACGCGGTGAAAGCATGCATATTTTGTTGTTATTTATACATTCAGTATAAATATAAGTAAATGTGACCAATTTCAACCTTAAACTTTCCAGTATACCAATGTTAAACCCTTATGTTAATAATTATAAGGAAATATCCTTGAGCTGTACCATTGTGTTGTTTTTACAATGATTATACATAACACCATTGACACAGACAGTCTGTTTAGTAGAGATGATTATCTAACTGATTCGAATTGGTGCCATTATATAACAAAATAATATATAATGCAAAAATTACCGTCTGGATTGTACGAAAATAACTTTATTTAATTTATCCCGGACTGTGTTCAAAATTATTTAGTGTATCGGCAAGGAAACACAATGAACTGTGTATTGCTTCCCAGTTATACCTGCTTATATCATTATAGGAAGCAATAAGTCTGCATGGTGCATATTAGAACAGTTCTCTACGTGTTAATGTGTGGTTTTACTTATATTCAAACCAATATACCTGAATTTGAAAATGCAATTGCGAAACTGCATGTAAATGGTAATACACTCTGATATAAAAATGCCAATGAAGTTAATTTCCAAATCTGGAATAATAAACAGATTGTTCAATTATTCTGTCATATTACTCCCACACCAAAGATCGACTTCTAAAGCACTTTACCGGCTTACATCACATGTGTTTGACTGGTCGATAATGAAATAACTCTTGACTGGTTTCGTGTAAAATGCTTAATTAGACAAATTTTAATAGTTTGCGTCATCGATACTTTGGCGGAAATTGCTTGTATATGAAGAGACGGAATGGTTCACATGCAATGTGCTTAACGATAAGATTTAACGAGAAAATACTTAACTGCTAATTAAAAAGTGTAAGCGTTTCCCGATTCAAATTTCTGTCTTTGATACTAAGCATTAATAACTTATATACACTCAACCTGTTATTACCACAGAAATATGTTTTATTCGTACATTGACTGTATAGTATTTTCCCGCAGAATGTTTCAGTGTCTGCATGTGCAGTACACTTGCATAAAGCATATTTGTCAATGAGCAACGTTCTAGCAAAACATCTGAACCCATGTAATAATAAATAAACAGAATAAAAACGAGATGCCATGAAAAGTTATTACGGTAACTTGATGACAATGTGGTTGATACAGCCGGATATGATGTTAAATTCGCATTTCAGTTACGGATATTAAGTATTAAAAGTGTTTTTTACGGATATTAAGTATTAAAACTATTTGATATTCTGTGTCATGAAGGGGAGACTGAATTGATTTAATTCACGAAATGTTTGTAGTTATAAATTATAATTGATCACATTCACCGATATAAACGTGGTAAATATTTCAAATGATTTGGCTTTTTGCTCGATTCGTCAATGTATGGGCTTTGCACAATCAATATAATCAATATTAAGAAATTAAAAAATTAATTTAGGATGTCCGTTCTGTTGTCCTATTGAACCTATTGCTAAGTTCATCATGTCTTTGCTCAACGCAACCAAAATATTAATTGATATATTAAGAATGTAAAACATTTAGGATGGATGCCCTAAATAAATGCTACAAATAATACAATGCACTGTTACTATTGAGGTTTTGATAACATTTAATGTCAAATGAACAATATTGTAAAGTTTATAATAATACTACTTGACTCAACATGCTCAGGTTATAGAAACTGTCATACGATTAGAGGAAATAAGTGCATGTTCAGGTATGAGTATTTCTAATCTAAGTTATGTAATTTTGAGAATCAAATATTCTTGTCAAATTAATAAAAGATATTATTGTTGATGCATTGTGACACTTTTATGCGCAATCAGGTCAGGAAATAACTGAAAATTTATAGCTTTCTGTTGTAACCATGACAACCCACGAAGTATCAAATTGAATAGTTATCACTAGATGTGTCTTGGGTTCGATCCCGGTGGAGGCATGTAAATGTATTTCTCTACATTTATGAAAGAATAATATCAACAAAACGCTATCAATTTCTAGCATTACATACTTCAGTGATCACGGTGCGAATTCATTTGCAGTATACACATCAATGTTTCGCACCTTGTGTATAAACTTATTAGTAAATATCACTGAGCTGTGCCATTATGTTGCAGCTGCATTTATAACCACTTAACACCATTAACACGTCTGTTGATTAGAGATGCATATCTAACTAACGGCAATTAGTACCATTGTTAACACCATGTGTAAGCTATAATGCAGAAATTATCGTCTGGATTTTATGAAAATAACACTATTTAACTTTTTCTGGACCATGTTAATAGTATTTAATGTCTGGGTAAGGAAATAAGAGGGACTACGTAATGGTGTAGTACTTCCGAATTATTGCCAGGTTATATCATATATAGGAAGCAATTAGTCTGCATAATGTTAGAACAGTTACATTAGTGATGTTTATGTGTGATTTTACTTATATTCAAACTGATTTAAAAATGCGAAACTGTAAGTGTAAGTGCACTCTGATATAAAAATTTCATTAATGAAGGAAATCTTTTAAATCTGGAATGAGAAACAGATTGTTTTATTATATTCTGCCATATTACTGCCACATCAAAGATCGACTTCTATGACACTTTGCCGGCTTACATCACACATGTTTGACAGGTCGATAATAAAATAACTGTTGACTGAACGGTTTAGCGTTAAATGCTTGGTTAGACAAATTTTATTGGTTTGCTTCATCGATATTTTGGCGGAAATTGCTTGTATATGAAGTGTTTACCGGTGGAACAAGTTAACGGGCAAACGCGTGCTTTATGATACGATTTAACGGGAAAATATGAAAGTGCTAATTAACATGTGTAAGCGATTTCCGATCCCAATTTCTGTCGTTAAACATTATATAGATTTTACATAAATATAGTTTGTACAGTCAACACGTTATTCCCGTTAACCATGTGTTCATGATGTACATATAGGTTTAAAAATTGCCAATGACTAACGTTTTAACAAATGAATATGTATACCCGTTGTAATACAAATTTATTTTTTTACAAATTTAAAAAGAATAAAAGTAAATGGGATGCCGTAAAAAGTTATTACTCGTAAATTAAAGAAAATGTGTTTCATGTTGCCTCAAAAAATATGAAATTCGCCAACCAACTAAGGATATATAAAAGTATTAAAAGGAGTTGATTGGAATCATGTCCTGACGGACAGACGAAGTCACGAATTGATTGCGGTCATAATTTATCTCTTCCAAGGATATAGACGCGTTAAAGATTTCAACTGGTTTGACGTTTTGCCTGGTTCATCAATGTATATATAGGCTACGCTTTACACAATCAGTATTTAAATTTAAACCTTTATGATGTTTGTCCTAATATTTGGATTTTTGACTGTTGGGCTCAACGCAACGGAAACTTGTGCTAGATTATATTAAGCAAGTAAAATAATATAAGGATGACTGTCCCGATATTTATGATACAAATTATATTATAATCATATATGTATAATCTAACCCTTCTTCTTAAGCTTCTGGAAACATTTAATGTCAATTGAAAACCATTATAAAGCTCGTAATAGCCCTACTTCACTCGTGCATCGGGTTTTTGAAGTGTAAATACATTACATTACATCAAATCTGTTCATGTTCACGAATAATTATTTCAAATGTAAGTTATGTAATTTTGAGAAACAATAAACCTTCTCTTGTTTTTAAAATATGACTGTTTTTATATGGTTCGCATTTTTACATTTTTATGAGGAATTAATTCAACCAGCGACTACACATTTATAGCCCTTCTGTGGTAACCATGGAAACCAACGAACTATTAAATTAAACACACATTAAGTAGTTATCAATAAATGTTTTCTTGGTTCGATGCCGGGTGGAAGCTTTTAAATGGGGGTTTTTTTTCGCCATTTATTTAAAATATAAATAAATGTGATCAATTTCTAATCATAATCATTTCAGCAATCGCAGTGCGAGTTCAATTACAGTACACGAAGCTGATGTTAAACCTCTTGAGTATATAATCATTAACAAATATCATTGAGCTGTGCCACTGTGTCCATTTATAGCACGATATAACTCGTCGTGTATAATGACGGCAATAAGTGCAATTCTGAAGAGGATATGTATGTATTCCATTACCTGCAATTTACCGGCCATGCTAAAAATTACGAATTAATCTTCCTTTGCCGTAAAGTGGCGTCATTTCGCAAAAAGAACATCACTCTGATGTCGTAACGTCGTGACTTGAAACTGTACAAGGGCCTACCTGTATGCATTGAACTTTGTTTTGTCTAATAAAATAAAACCATAAAAACGCTAACAAATTCCAAGAGCGTCCATACTTGGGGTTATCATTTATGATTGTTGATGGCCGTACTAAATTTTATTTTACTTCACTGTAATGTAAAGTAATCCTGTAGTAAACGATGTTAAATGACCTCAATACCGTGGGGTTCAAGAAAGGTCACTGTTATAGAATCGTCCAATGAAGAGTTAGATAACACGAGGCTGTAATAAACACAAATACTTGCTTGCGCTTGTTCGTCAGGGCAGTCCAATACTAATTCCCTGGCAGTCTCTTTCGAATGTTGGTAAGCGGCTATATCGACGCCGATTGTATACGATGTCCTCAGATCTACATATACCGACAATACAACACCGGGGAGCTAATTGAGATTTTAATTAGATTGATGGTCACCTAAACGAACCTAATCGGCAAAACAATCACAAGAATGGGAAATGTGATATATACATGTCATATAAAAACAAACGTTCCGCCAGCAGGGTTTCTGTTTCTGACAGAACCAGTATGCTCAAACCTACTGCCCTTACTGAGTGTATCAGCTGGTGATGGCATTCCAACAAATAGTATGCATCTAGACATTTACACATAAAGCAGCAAAATCTATTCCTAAACAATTACACTGCGAGTTACCGGGATATTTACAGACAGGAATTCCTTTGTGATGATTGACAGTTATAAATGGCCCTCCAACACCCGAGACTTTTGTCTTGTCAGGTGAATATGTATCCCATAAATATTGCTTTCCGTGGCCTCCGTGAGGATCACAGTATTGCCCTTGACGTTTTGGAGAGCACAATATCGACAGAATCGTTAACCGGTTTTCAAATAAAATTGGAACAACGGCGTAGATATAATTGATGTTTATGATAGATTGATAGTATTAACAAGTAATTTGTTGATAAATAACAAATTTTGCTTTAGTTCTCTTACAATTGTACTCGTGAACACATGAATCCAACTTGTATGTCATTGTCAGAAGAAGCCCTGGAACTTTTGCACAAGGTATTGCTTCTTATGTCTCAACATAAGCAACTCGTCACAGGGCCGTATCCAAGATTAAATTGCTTTCAAAGTCTTCTTTCACATCACATAATTTTGTTAAAATGCATGCACTCTATAGACTGGAATTGCACAGCGATAGTTAGACATCGGTGCTTAGGCTTAGAAACTATTAACATCCATTAGCCTGTATTAAGGCCCTGTCACATAGTAACGAATAGAGCTAACTTATGTCTAGCGTACTGTATTTTTTTCGAAATTTGGCAAAGTCCAGAAACGCTCAAATTATAGCGAACACTTGACGTATAAGACGAAATCACAACGAATGAAGAATAAATGATTAGCGTATAACTAGCGTCCATAGCAACGATGACAGCGCGTGCGTATCGTCCATCCAACGAATTCTCATCGTATGCCTACCGTGCTGCGGCCGTACAAGGAACGTTTCTCCGCTGACCCCGTCGTCCCACTTCACCAAAACA
>JAVFBY010202218.1:0-11004 GCA_034781015.1 Tonicella lineata | reverse complement strand
GGCGCGGTGATACCTTAGAGCTGGAATCTCCTCATGAAATCTCGAGGTAGGTCCGCGAATAACGTTTAGAATGTAATCTAGTAAGCGCTTTATCAAACGGTTGATACAAAAATACCGATAAAAATCAAAAGTGTGGAGTAATCTGAATCAGAAGCGGATAAGTGTTTATTTCATGTGTTCGAAGATCATTTATCAGCATCGTTTTGATGCAGTTCTGATGTAACCAGGGTTTGGAAGAATAGAGTTGCACGACACTCCCCTTGACTAGAGAAGATAGTTTATCCACGAGGGGACCGCGGCTACAGCGATAAGTACACCGCTATACATTAAGCACAATGTTAAGTTAACCAATTCAGTCAACTCTTGTTGGAATTGTCCTGAACAAAAAGTGGAAAGTTGAGTCTATTCTCGACGAATTGATGTGATATAATGCTTAAAGTTAAAGCCCCACTATCAGGTAAACGTGATTATCGCTGACAATTTTTTTAAGCACACAATTTATCACTAAAATGACCCATCGTTACCTAAAATACATAATGGAATGTTTCTCGTCGTTGTAATTAGTCGGAAAGCACTCCAGACTGCCAAAGACATTTGTGTTGAACATCGTGGTTATCGAAGACTGTAAGTTGCAACAACAACAAAACAAACTATAACTGTTGGCAAATTTCTGGTTTTATGAGCTCAATTCAAAGCAATTTTTGAAACTTATGAAATGATGTCTATAGGTTTGATGTAAAAGGGATATTTGAGTCCTAGAGAAGGTGGAAATTTACACAATTTAGCTAAGAAAAGTATTTAAACGGCTTTCCTTTGAACAGAGTTGTCCGCCCTTTTTAAATTAATGCTGAACGTCAAAAAATACAAACTTTTACTTCTATTTTAAAGAAAAACAGGAAATCAAAACTTTCAGTTAATGGCAAAAATGGAAAGTTCATAACTTTTTCGATCTGGGAAAAATACAGAAAGTCGCCGATTTTCATTTTAAAAAAGTGTTATTACGTTAACACGTCTACCGGTTAGTGTGCCTTTAATATTTTATTTTGTTACTAAACAAATTCAATTTGATATATTATTTTGCAAAGACAAATGTGTGATTGCATTTTTTCCCTTTGAAACTGAGTCATTTAATCTACATAATCTACTTGAATAAATACAAACATCAGTGGAGTTTTGTGCGATTGTCCTTTTTATCTATTAAAAAAGGTATAGAAAGTAAATTTTCTGAAAACCTGAGAATTTCAATAGAAACTTGTTGTTGTAGACGAAAATTCAGTTTTAATTACCAATCGCCATAGGTTTTGATCAGTATGTAATTATGCCTTTGTCACCACTTTTCCCCCCGAATATTTGTTTTTTTTTATTTCCGGTAGATAAAATGTGCAGATAGAACCAGCTACTGGGCTGCCGGTGCGATTGTGTGTGATGACAATGAGGCCACAATACATGACCCTCAACATAAAAACCCAATGAAGCGAAAGAAAGAATTGTACAAAAAATATTTGTCTTTATTGAGGGCATTCGCTTTTATACGCGTCTCTCGAGATGCTCATTTTGCCTCGCTAAACGTTTTTTTTTTTAAGAACACGTTCCCACGACCCGTCGGACATAACGCCCTGGTTTGAAGTCTTTGTTCCGGTTGTATATACTTTGTACGAGGTAGGTATTGAAAGTCCCTGACCCTGATCACCCCTTTGCAAATGAACTGGTCTACAGGTCGCTGGCCACAATGGGGTAACAGTGAGGAACATCTTGAAACGCTATGGTGGAGGTAGTTAGACGCGTGGCACTCACTGCTCTTTTTCTCTCACTAGTGATTACCTGACTCGACTTTCGCTGTTCTCTTTACATCTCTGCTTCTTTAATTGGCCTAAGCTATTGTTGAGCTGTACCAATTGGCACACACTATTGTTACCTTGTATGCAATTATACCAGGTAGAAGTCATGACCGTTCCTGTGGGGTTCACTGGCAATGGTTCATATACATTATTATCAGAGGGCAATTTTCCCAAGGGTAATATATATGACAATATATTATATTTACTTGCATACAAAAAAACAGATTCCTTTCGTGGGAATTTCAAAACATTTGAAATTTCACTACGTTGAAATAATTATATCTTTAAGGATAATCACAACTTTAACCGAAAAATTCGCTCATTATATTTTTTCATAATTTCGGTCAACACTTTAAATGGCCTCCATCTCAAATTCCTGACTAGCATGTTAACCACATGTTTTGGGAAATATATTTTCCCTAGTGCTCTTAAAGTCTCAAAACTTGCCCCTATTTTTAAATCTGAGAGTTCTTGTGATCCCAGACATGTAAGACCAATATCTGTTTTACCGGGTTTATCCCAAGGTTAAGAAAGAAATGTCTACAAATGTTTTTTTAAGAATATTCACAATGTTTAAATCCACCACCCTCGAAAATCTCATTCTTGTCGGTCTAGTCTTACAGCTCTTAGCCAAAGGTCAAACTCTTACTATACTATCGAATCTCAGTTTTCAGCTATCTTACAAATCGGACAAAGATTGTTAACGTAATTTGGGCCTCGTCAAAAAGCATGGCGATCGACTGCGGAGTCCTACAGGGGTCCATTCTGGGACACCTGATGTTTAGCATGTATGTTAATGATCTGATTGACCTCCCAAATACTTCCTCAAATCCAACTATAGCCATGCCTGCCGATGATACAGCAAGTATGTACTGTGCAAAAACCAGTGATGAATTAGTAACTATATTAAACAATGCACTCTCCTCAGTTGAAACCTGGATGGATCAGCATACGCGCTCAAATTAAATTATGTCAAAACCAAATACATGTATATGCTTTTTGGTACAAAGGGCAGGTTGAGCAAAATTATTAACTTAAATATTAACATTACAGGATGGCATAGAAAGGTTGGGTCAAATAAAGTATCTGGTTGGATTTAAATCTTGACTTCAAGGAGCACATATAAAAGAAACTGTGAAGAAAATCTAAAACTAAGGTCATATCCAGATCAGCAAAATATCTTTCTGTTGAGTATAAAGAGATGCTGTTCAATACAACCGTCCTCCCACCTCCACTTTGACTATTGCAGTCATATCTGGACCAATACCAGCCATAATCAAATAGCAGCAATTATCAAATTACAAAAAAGGCCAGTCGCATATGGCAAAAAGTGCAAATCTTTTTAACAAATGTAAAATAAATATTTTATTTTACATATGTAAAAAAGATTTGCACTTATGTTAAAAATAATTGAACATGTGTAAAATAAACTTTTATTTCATATAAATAAAATCTGTAAAAACAATTAATATGTGAAATAAAAACAAGAAGAATTGTACATACATATGTGTAATAAATGCAGAAGTGTTAAAACGGCTTGCCAGAGTCGCAAACTGTTGGTGTTAAAAAAAACGCACAGACAGTAAATATGTATTTCATGAACTTCACTGTACTCTCGTCGAGATCAGATGGAAGCAACAGACATTGTTTATGGTACATAGAATTAATAAAGATAAATCTCATCAGTACTTAGGACAGTGTGTGTCCGTTCGCCAGTCCAATACGCTCTCCGTCTGAACTGCTGACTGGGGCATGCAGTGAATGTGGTAAAACATATCTCCAGTACAGCGGCACAGTCATGTAGAACGACCTTAAAACGAACATTTGAACTATAGACAGTTTGGACTGTTTTAAGCGACAATTAAGAAAATATTTTAAACAATGAAATGATTTGTTCTAAACAATTTTTATTAAATTTTTTGATTTCTAAACAATTTTATTGATTTTTTTCAAAAAGTTTTATTAAAGTTTTTGAAAAATGTGTAATTTTAATAATTGTTTTAATATTTCTACTGTATTTTAAAAAAAACATTAAAATCTTTAAAATATTTATACAATAAAGTAATGTATGTATTATATTTGTTTAATTTTATATTTAATTATGTATTGTTCTATGAAAAGTAAGTACTTTTGTGTAAACTTTAAACAAATATATACAATGAAGAATTTATCCAAAATTTGTCCGTTTGCTGTCTTACAATGCATTTTATTATCATCGCTTGAGTACTATTTTTAGCAATATGGGGTAATAAACAAACGCAGCTAACTAAAAAAAACTGTCGAAATTACAGAAAAGTGTTACAGATTAATTTTAAATGTACCCACCCAAACACCTCCAATGGTTATGATACGGAGAAACACTGGTTACCTTTTCAACACAGAACTTTCTCCCACAGGAATCATATCTGTCGTAATGTCCCTGTCACACTATTGCGTATAAGAGAAACGTATTAGTTGCGTATAAAAATGCATAAATTAATTTTCATACGCACAGAAAGTCCTTGGATATACAGAATCGTTTGTATACTTACCGCATTGAAACTATAAGTATAGGGTATGAGAAGCGTATCGCCAGCGTATGTCCAGCGTACTCGACCTACATGTATGTGTAAAGTACATCTATAGCATAACTCGAGTATTTTCAGAATATGCTTATAAACCATACGTCCGAATACGAAAAAAATATTTAAGCATGCTTTTTAAAAAATCTGCCTCGCCGTATGCCACCGTATGCGACCGTGTTTGTAACGTATTAACTCTATGTCTAACGTACTTCTAGTGTATGTATATGCTTATACCATGCAGCGTATGAGTGATATCTTTAATACGCTGACATAAGCTAGTACGATACGCAATAGTGTGACATGGCCATTACATCTGTAAACACTGGCAATACTAACCATTGATTCTGTAATATGTTTACTCACGGTCAATCAAAGAGATATACGAGAACTTTTAAATTATTTTTACTTCCAAAATGTAAATCAGAATGTTTTCGAAAGAGTTATAAATTCCAAGCTGTTAAAACATGGACTTCAATGGTAAACTCTGTTAAATTAACACACAATATGTCAACTTTTAAATCCATATGCCATGAATTAATTTTCTTTAATTTCTTAAGTCATAATGTGGACTATTTTAATATTTGATTACATTTTTGTGAGTTTGCTCTTGTATTTTGATTTTCAATTATTCTGATATTATTTTCTTCCCTTTCAGTCAAAAATTAACAATTCATTTAGTGATGCATTTACCTTTTTACTTATCTGCACCTACCCATCTTGATGTACACACACACACCCATCGAGTTTATATTAGCTTCAGCTAAAAGAGTCATCGAGTTTAAATAAAGTTTTTATTTTATTTTATTTAACATTACCTACTTAACCTGACCTTATCTTTTGTTCATCTTTCTATGTAATTGGTACGATCAGTAACAAATCTATTGTTACGTATTGGATGGCACAAATATTTGCCTGTTGACTGTTTCCTTGCACGTAAAATAAATAGTATATACCTGGTATCTGGTTAACTTTTTTGTCGCAAAATGTGTTAAACCCATTCACTTAAACGAAGCTTTATAGCATTCTATATATTTCGTTCATTTTTCAACTGGTTCCCAACCTGTCGTATTAAGCCAATTAAATACGATAAAGTGAGGGTTACTCTTTCCTAACGGATTCAAATGACAAGGCTATCCTTAAATTACTACATTCAATGATAGGTTTCAGTGTTTGGGACAAATTTATCTGTCAAGGAATGCCCATTTAGTTTTCTGTTACCGAGAAAACGTATGGCGTTATACAGTCTGTTCTTCCTTAATTTATGTGGCACAGTTTATAGTTTGACATTGAAGCAAAACTAGTACTATAGTATGCTGAAAATTGAGGAACTTGGAATTTTGAAGTGCTAAAAGTATTCACTTCCATTTAAGATATAATATTTAAATCTGTTATTTTGCAATATAGCTTATGCTTTTGATAACACAATTGAGCTATTTCTGTTATAGAATTTGTTTCCTGTCTATTAAGATCAAGTTAACAAACTGTCTTTGGTTGATAAATCTTTTTACTAATAATTGTAATTGCACTTCATTATTTGTTTCCAGATTTAACACAGTCATAATATAATATCAATATAGTTTTATTTCAGACAAGAGTTGAATGTTAAAAACTTTAAGCCGCTATAACAGAAAGATAATAATTTTTTTTAAAGTATAGTACTAGGGGTTTATTTCAGATTTGGATAGGTCCATATAGAAAGTCAACGTTTATGAACATGTATGTGTAATTAAATAATATGTCAACCAAAGCAATTGGAAGGACATCAATTGCTTATAATTTTACAAGTTAAAAGTAATTTAAAGCTAATCTTTTGATTTATTTTTAATTATTTAAAACAATTAGTCAGCTATATTATATATGACAGAAACAGTCTGTCAATGGCACATATTCTTGGAAAACATTAACATATCACTGCATAATCTTTGAAAACAGTAAAATATTACTATATAATCTTGGAAAACAGTAAAATATTGCTACATAATCTTGGAAAACAGCAAAATATTACTACATACTCTTTTAAAAAACAGTAAAATACCACTACATAATCTTGAAACAGTAAAATATAACAACATAGTCTTGGGAAACAGAAAAATATCACTGCATATAGTCTTGGAAGACAGTAAAATCTCGCTACATAATCTTGGAAACAAAACAGTTAAATACCTCTACATCATATTATAGAAAACAGTAAAATATCACTTAAATGTCATGGAAAATAGTAAAATATAACAACGCATTCTTGGAAAACAGTAAAATATCACTATACTTAATCTGGGGCGACGTTTAATTCATCTGTTTGTTTTTGTTGTGTTTTTTTTTTCATCCTTGTTTTTATGCAAACGTTTTAATTCATTGTTATCTTCTCTGTTAATGGTCCAGCTGGTCTGTATGAGTAAGAATTGAATAAACAGCTTTGCAGAAAAAGAATGTTAATTGACCCGACAACAACAACTGCCCCGACAACAACTGTTCCAACGACGATTCATCCGCAGAATAAATATATGTTGTCATCGGATCAGTAAACTGTTATTGTCGTGGTAAACTTGTCGGAACAAATTATCCTAATGAACAATTTTGTTAGCCCTATTTGCATGCATCTAGGCATTTGATTGAAACATTCGCCGGATATAAGCCCCATTTTATGTAGTGATATTCAGTAAATTGCCGTAAATTATGTGGTCATATATAGTTCACTATCAAATGTAATTGTGCTTGTATTGACATTCTGGTTGTTATATTTTGATAAACACTTTCACCCAGTTGTTCAAAGAGAAAGCTTTTCCCTGTCCGTTTAAGCCTCAGTCACAACGATCGTACGAAATTTTGTCGTGGTAGTAAAAATAAAATTTTTGCCGTGGCCAGATCTTGCAAAAATGTCTGAAATCTATTTCGAGTGGTCACAAGGGCTAGGACACATTAAATAGGGTTTGGCGATGGGGACGCGACAGAAAATAGTATGTCATGGTGATGTCGCGAATGCTTCGCAAGTCAGTGCGACTATGGTGAGTTGTCGGGGAGTTGTTCTTCTCGTGATCATGCCGTGGTTCACTCGTGGGATGCGCATACGACAGTCACAAGACTGTCGTACAACAGTCTCGAGACAGTCGAAAGGCAATCGTAAGATTGTGTGGCTAAAAAATGTTCTTCTGGCACCCACGACAAGATATTTATCACAATACTGTCGCAAGACTGTCGTAAGACAGACTCTCGACAGCGACAAGACATATATACAACAAATAATCGTAGAGCAAAAAAGTTGCATGTCCAATTTTGCCTCACGACGGCAAGTCGATGCCACGATGCTGGAAATTTCGTAGGACTGTCTTGCGACGAGCCTTGATGACCCACGATTTTCCCAAATTTTCTGTCGTGTCGTGGCGTGGCACAAATGCGTCGTGCGTTCATCGTGACTGTAGCTTTAGGAAGTAGTCCGCAAAACTGAAAACTTGAGATGCCACTTTTTTATTTTTTATCCTTCCAGTCTGCGTTGAAAAGCTAGATGGCACTTAATGGTTTAGAATGGCTTTTTGAGACAGAGTTGCTAAAAAATAAGCTTTTATTCATCATTTTCGATTTGGAAGTTGAAGTTTTGAAGTTTACTCTCAAATTTAATTGTGCTTGGATTTATATCTATTTATTATATTTTGACAAACTATATACACATTCACACAGTTTTCCAAGGAAAGTGTGTTTTCATTAAAGGAGCTTCCCCGCCTGGCAAAGCCATGTACCAAACTGAAAGCTTGAGAAGCTCTAGCCTGTGTTTTAAATTAAGCTAGATATGTGGGTTAATGGTTACGAAATGCGCTTAACCTACAAACCTAGGGTGGAATTTGAGAAAATCTTCCCTTTTTTATCGTTCATGTGGTTGTGCGATAACGCAAAAACAGCTAAATTTTTTGGAACCTTGTGTGACCCTGACACTTTAATACAATGATACCCTTTGCGTACACCTGTGACACAGTTCACATTTAACCTCTACACCTTTGCAGTATGTATACGTATATTGTATAGTTAGAATTCTCGCTGGTAATTTATTGTCCCCCTATTCCAACAATGTGAGAAAAAGTAGGCGTCAAATATCATCAACTGATCTGCATGTATGAATGAAAAGGCCAGTGTCTCATAATTCACTCTACAAACAAACAAGTCGTTTTAGTGCTGGTTGAATAAATTCTAGGTGAATGGTTAAAGATTTATATGTCATCGTTTGTTTGACTTCTATTGTGAGACGTTGACGACTGGGGAGATAGAATGACAACATGTACACACTCTGGTCTCGTGCTGTTCCCGCGAACGTATCGAACTTCACGATTTTATATGTATCTTCCTGTCTTTTACGGATTCAATTTAATGACAGTAAAATACAGACAAATACATATAAAATCGTGAACGTCGATGCGTTACCTATATTAACAATCTCCGCGCACCCTTAGCTTAGTTTAGGGGGACAACAAGATGGCCCGTTCAGACGGCCACTACTGAAACAGGATTACAGTTAATCTGGATCTCTTTCAGATTGCATGGACCGTTCAGACGACCACTGTCAAAAGTGGCTCGAATCCCGATTAGAAATGTGTCGTTCACACGGTCAAAGTTAATCCCGATTAGTTTAGCAAAGTCATAATTGTGACCCCTTTTTATATACGAGGTCATCCCGCTTGCGTTATGCGCCACGTATCTTGTATTTCCGGAGCATTTAATCCTGGCCCGTTCAGACGGCAATGTTAATCCAGATTGAATGCCGAAAGAGGATTCAATCCGCATACGGAGTAGGGGGAATTGATCGCGATTAAATGCCCCAGGTGTGTGTTCAGACGGCCAAAGTGAAACAGGATTCGATCCACATAGCGCAATTGATCCGGATTAAATGTTGCCGTTTGAACAGGCCTTTAGAGTCAGAGATTCAACGGATTTTATCCTTTATTTTAGAATGCCTTCTAACTGACTTCAAATTGAATTGATACTTCAACAACTTGTCTTCTATATGTTTAATTTTACATTAGTTATGAGAAAATTTAGACGCACACTTTTTGGAGAAAATAGTACTACATTGCAACACCAACAAAGACTGTTTGGGAGTACATTAGTGCTATCTCTATCTCCGGTAACCTACGGTCCCCTTCGATTCAGATTTGTGTGTAATGAATGGCCATTTAAAAGCCCATTTGCGCCATTTTGGGGTAACAAAATATCCAGGTTCATAAAACATAATTACAACTATCTGTCACTTAATTATAACTAACCCTAAGTCCGAAACTCAAACAAGATACAAAAAATATATATCAGGAAAAAAAACTAAAGAAGTGTATTTAACGGGGACTTAAACATGCGACCTTCTAAAAACAAAAAAACGTCAGGTTCGGAGTCCATGGTTTATCCTACTCAGCCACGACTGGACTGACAGTTGACTGTGAAAATGAAGTAGTGTTAACAAATTACATGATGTAGTTGTAAAAAATGACATCATAGGTTCTGTTTCACTCATGCGCACAAAGTATCAGGCGATTCACATTGATCGAAACGATCATTATCCTTCCGAAAATCTACGATTGACATCCGAGGTATAGATTCCGGAGACGAAGGACAATTCGTGTTGACTTACATGAATACCAATAATTAAAACAAGAATTGAATTCGTGTAGACTTTCATGAAGGCCAATAACTAACAAAAACATACCTAATTGCACAGTTAAAAGACAGTATATATGAAACTCAATAACTTGGATCAAAATTAAGAAAAAACGCTCAGATAAGTTCTTTGTGTTGATCTCTTCTATCACCCTGTCAAGTTTCATGAAATTCCGTTCAGGGACTACCAAGAAATAGCAGTTTTAACGAAGTGTCCACAAGAACAAGAAGAACAAGAACTCTAGTGGGTTTTAGACACCGTGTGGGGCATAGATGCCCACGAGTAAAAACTGGGATTGCATTAAACAAATCAAAGAATCAAAAGAGCTGCCCTTGCTCTGTTATATATAATGCCAATACGATAAATACCTATTATCCACGGCGTTTCACGTGCTAACAGTTTGTGTGGAAAAGAAATGTGCTCATCGCGTGTGCATTGACTTTTACATAAAAGAAAGAAAAACATATATAGATGTAGGAAGATGGTTTCCTCTTTTTGAGTGCATTTGTTCTTACCATAAGCCATCGGTGACATGGACCTGCTGTTAAGTCACGGAAAGGCCACTAGAAATTCATATTACTTCGACCAGGGTAGCCCCCAGCTAGGAATCAATGTAAACAGTTTAACATTACACAATCATTTCCCATCAAACCTGGCCAACACTTATAGCTAGAAACAAATCCTTTGGTAATAGAACCAGCTAGGGATTTAAAATTCCAACTGGGTTTGATAACGAAAATAGAGTAATTATATTGTCAGTTGGCACTGATGATTGATCATTATTCCACATTTTGTTCAAAAGAAACTAATTTATTTGAAACATTCACGTGGAGCAGCATTTGAGCAAAACCTTCGCCTGTATATAAGTGGCTGGGTCATAAAGAACCCCCATCTTATGTAGTTATATTCGGTCAATTATGCGGTGGTCTTCTGGCGAATCATGAAACAGCTGTATGAAAAAACTTGACCT
>JAVFBY010202217.1:0-17869 GCA_034781015.1 Tonicella lineata | reverse complement strand
CTGGATTCTAAATGATTATCTGTCAGCCAGTTGTTCATTACCTTGGTCACGCATACCACGCCCCTTTGCGATTTCCAACGCTATAGAAATCGCAAATTCAATGACTGCAAGTACATTTTATTCATGATAGTTCCGCCCCTTTACATTCGAATTATTACAAGATAAATACTCATTGAATATTCAAGTATCTATCTTCAAAAGAAAAAAATGGTGTTAGGTAAACATTGAAACATAATTTAACACAGTTTAATTGCGACGATATTGAGTCATCAAGTTTGTCTTTTATCATCACGGCCAATCTCACCTTTGCGGGTATGTCTACGATTACATTATCCGTTAAGTGTCGGTTACATTATACGTTAATTGGGGGAAAAATTGCATTATATGGATTACAGTATACGTCGCAGGGAATTTTTTTTTCCGGATTGCATTATGCATCAAATGCCTTACATTATGCGTCGTTTTTCATGGGATTACATTATCAGGATTTCAGTATACGTCGCGATTACAGTATAGGTCGCGACTGTATTACACGTTGTAACAGTCCGGCTTTCTAACATTACGTACCCGACGAAAATTGCACAGACTAAACTTATTTGATAAAATTGTTTACGACATTCCTACTCATTCTCTTTTTTACAGATTCCCCGTACAGACTACCGAACGAAATCCATATCCCCAACGAGAACAGTTTAATTTTACTCCCGATTTTTGCAAAACTGAATTATTTCGCAAAACTTTTTTTCCTAAGACAGTTGCTTATTGGAACTCTCTTCCCACCATTGTTAAAGGTTTGACCGACACTAATTCTTTTGCCAAAAAAATAAACACTTTTTTTTACAGTTTTTGATCTGTTGTCCTGGTATTATGTTGGTTCTCGTTTTGAAAACATCATAATTTGCAGATTCAAAAATGGATGTAGCTACCTAAACGATAACCTTCTTAACAACCATTTAACGACAAACAGCAAATGTGCCTGAAGTAAAAATGAAACAGCAGATCATTACCTGTTACAATGCCCAATTTTTACTGATGAACGAAAAAGAATGCTGGATGGCATTTCTGCGGCTGGATACACATATGATGTCACTTGTACATTATTAATGTATGGTGACCCGAGTGTTACACTTCATTTAAATAAAACATTTGCATGCCTCTGTTTGACTTATATAAAAGAGTCTTAGCGATTCTCCTAATAAATATACTAGATATTGATTAACCAATTTTATTTTTTACATTATGTAAGATCAAGATTTACTATTTGTATTCCAGTGAAATATCATGATTTTCTTTATAGATTAAAGTGATGTTTTACTGCAGTGTAATAACTGTTTTGATATTACATTCGTGAGTGTGCTCACCTTTTGCTTCAAATTACAATGCGTTACAAAGAAAGCATTGTTTTATATTGATAACTTCAATCTATTTTATGTCACATTTCGAACAACATTATTAAAGTCTCAGCTGAATGTCTGCTTTGAAATTGTCATAGAAAATGCCTGAAAATACAGTATGATTGACGAATCTATTGATGTAATAATTAATAGAGAAGAATGTTGCACGGTGAGGTGCGAAACCACGGTATTGCTCTCGTGGATAGTGGAAGCGATAGCTCACTAAACGCTTCGCGTCTTGTGGGTTGTCTTCTTGACCACTCACGACCGGTATTGGTGGTGTTCGCACTTCACTGTGAATACCCTATATTTGCTTCACAGAAAAAAGTGATAATTTCACTGCAGTGAGATAGAAATTTTGGATTTTATTACTCCGAATTGTGTAACGTCACTTTCGTGACTAGAGAAACGTTAACTATGTCGCTTTCACGACACACTTGCTCGAGCAATATTTGTCATGTCCACGCTCAAGCTAAGTCAGTTCTGTATATTGTCAACAACTAAAAATATATATAAAATAATTGTTGACTTAAATTAAAATAATGCCGCAGAAATTAAAATTATTGAATGTGTACTTATTGTTTATGAGCCAAGAGAAATCATGGTACAGGTCGAACTGGCCGCAAAACAGCATGCAGATCGGTATTATTAGGGCCCTAGTTTTTGTCAGTCGCTTAGCTATCATTCCTGCTGAATTACGCTTTAGCGACAGTTAATAGTGACCGAGGAGCATCGCTAACGGATAAGGTTGGAATAGATACTGACCATTTGCAAGAAAAAAAGCGGAATTTCGTCTAATAAGCTCACAAAACTGATTTTTGCTATCTTATCAAGGTGCGAGTTGCCGCCCCTTATTCTTCCCTTGATTATAATAATCTGGAAGCATATTTAGTTTTAAGATTTAGTTATTTAAAATCTACCACTTAGCGTAGAAAGTTAAGTGTGGGATTAACGAAAAACTCCTAACTTCGGCTTCCTCAGAAAAATAAGTATAACTCATTTGATTATCTTTTAACAGCAAAAATTCCATATTTTGAGGGCGTATGCCACTTTAAGGAAATGCGGGCGGGGGATATTGTGTTCTCAGAGCACTCTTGTTTTATCAATATGTGATTATCCAGCATGTTATACCGTAGGGATTATGTCGTTACAATGTCCATCCGTTTATCTGCCCATACAGAGGTCGTGAACAAGATAAAAATCACACTGCTTAACACCAGGTTTTCAAATTTTGCACATTTATCTTACACTAAACAACATTCTTATTTAAAATGGGGTCATTCCGATCAAATTTCTGGTTTCCATGGCAATATAATAATACTAACAGTCACACAGACTACATGTACATGTATGTGAGCAAGATAAAAACATTTGGCCTACCGTTTAACACAGGATTTTAAATTTTGGATATTTTTTTTCAACTCTTTTGTGTCATTCTCATTCATTGAGTATTTCTGATGAGATTAAATGAGTCACACTCATCTCTTGTTTTTATAATAGATAACGAGCAGCCCTTGCAATTCAAATATTGGCTTCGGCAAAAAAGATGCCGAAGCAAATTTATTTTGCTTCAGCAAAATTTGTGTAACAATGCTTCAGCATTTTTTTAAAACTTGCAAATTCATATCATTTGGCAATATATAACTCGACAGTAAAACATAAGCATCTTTTATTGTTATGCTAATTGGTTCTGAACTTGAAATTGTTATTCTGACAGACTTCAGATTACCAAGAAGCCCGTTTAGGGCCAGTGATTTTCCGCGATCGGACGGAATTCCTGGAATCACGTATCTGAAACAGAATATGCATCTTGAAACAAAAATTTTAATTTTTCTTCTAAAATTGTAACTTAATCTGTAAATAACAGTATTCGTCTAACTGTGAACGGCTGTGAAGAAGTTTGTTTCACTTTCCAAACCTACATGTAGTTCAGTTATTTCCGGCCTTAAAAAGTATCCCAGATATAATCATATAGCATAATTAGAAACGTCACCAGAATAACATCTTGCAAAATCTCAGTTCTTGGTGCATTCTATCAATGAAGCCGTGTGGCATAAAACAAGATTTTTTGCTATCTTATGTACTACGTCATCATTTCCTGCTAAACATTGAATGACGTCTTATCGATTTTTACTTGCTTGTCAGTTGATGTTATATGAATCGGTCTTTTACTGGGGTCAGCGCTACCAGTAGCTTATAAATCAGCTCAGAGGCATTATTTGTTGTTGGCATTATGATTTGCAAGTTAATTGTCACAATTAATAAATAAAAAACAAACAAACATACATATTCTATATTCGGGCTACGCTTCCAGTAACGAATGGGCATTGAATTTCCGCTTACTGACTTTATTAATAAGCACGTGGAGTTATACAGGGTGACCAAAACAAACATCACCTATCTCTCCAGTGACGGCTGCTTAGCTATTGAAACTATTCATATAACAACGAGAGTGAGACCTCACAAAAGCCGAATGACAAAAAAGAAACACAGAAACAAAATTGACAAAAAATGTTTTACTTGTAAAAATAACAATTTTGACATGTGTGGCTTCGGCAGTTTTATTGCTGAGTGGCACAACCAAAAAAACAGAGGCAATGAAGCATAAAAGGCTCAGTTAAATGGAAACAGTTTTACAACCAAGTACATGTATAAGTTTTGCACAAGTAACATGAAAATTGAATAGGAAATTACGAATGCAATGCTTGACACCGATTAGTTTAGTGGCAGGTTGAGTGAGGCTGTTGCAGGCGGTAGGCAAAGTAGACAGAGCCGGGAGCCCAAACCGGACTTCGGTAAACATACACAACGTGCAGACACCACCATACCGAGTTATAGATACTATAGTATGCCTTGGTACTGTTGTTACTGGTTTATTATATGCCTGGTTGATTAAAATCTATGAAGAATACAGAAGACATGAATCTAGCAGAGGTCATAAAGAGGAAATTGCAAATAATATGTACAGAAAAAAATAAAGTTCTAATTGGTGTAATGTGTGATTGATGGCAGAATTTTTTATGTTTAGTGGTCAAATTGCCAGGAAATTTTGCACTTTTTCTAGCTGTGGTCACAATTAAAAAATATTTTATGCAATAGCACATGGCAATTTTTTTTAAATAAAAATATATTTACTCGACCCTGTGGCGAATAAAACATTATTTTATTCTTCACAAATGAGTGTCAATAATATTTTAATCGCCAAGGCTCGTTTTTTGATAGCCAATGGCCAGTAGGCGACCGTATATTTTGAGCACTGGCATATACAATTGGAGTCTGTTGAAAAGCTAGATGGTATTTTATGGTTACATAATGAACTGACAGCTGCCAAGTTTTATGTTGCCGAGAGCATTCATTTTGTGTCAAAGATCAGTCTGATTAAAATCAGACCTACATTAGCGCCCCGATATTTTATTGTCGCGATGTAGGTCTAAACACAAACACCACCAAATCATGTCCATTGGTCGACCAATCAGAGGGCCGCCACCTGATCCAGGTGGATGGATGAATAGGGGATTCCCCTGGGACTGCCCTATATTAAAGCGTCTGTTTAACACAGCTTGCTGCTATCTGATTTTTCATTGGACAGTTTAAACAGTGACCTTTCTTGAACCCCACACTATAGTTGACCTCATTGAACACAATACTGGGAAGCAAATATAGATCTGATTTTAATCAGATTGTGTCAAAGATAAACTAATTTTCTTACAATAAGACAAGCAACTGGTCAGTTCAGACCAAAACGAAAGTAACTGCAGGACACCTTTTTCACATGAAAAAAATATTGCGTAACCTTCACGTAACCGAACGATTGTTTGCGTCAAAAACTCTGGCCTGCAAATGGAAGGTGCTTGCGAGAATCCAAATAGATTTCCTCTATACATGTATTAAAGTGCCTTTGAGAATCCAAAGAACCACACAAATAGGATTATCAATTAAGAGGGATCGAGGCTGTGCATAACCAAATTGTTTAATCTTAGTTAATCTTTAAGTGCAATTTGTGATGCCCGTCTTTTTTTTCAAATAATTATTTTCTCAAAATTCAGTACTTTTGCTTGCCAAATCTCACCTACATGACTACTTAAATAGACATATTACAATTTGCAATCTACACAAGTAAATGTGGTCTTATTTGTAGGGTTAGTATAGTTTATTGATATGTTTTTGCTATTTGGCACAGAATCATTGACTTTTAAAAATTCGGACAAAACACAAAAATTTAACACATTATGGTCTTTGCAATATTTTTCTCCTACAGGGCTTCAGATAAGAGGTGTATTGGCATATTTTACGCCTAAAAAAACGACCAAAGAAAACAGAAAAGAAACTTGGCGTATCACTAGGAATTCACAAACGCCTGTTTAATTTTCAACAAACGTACATAAAATTGCCGTTCAAAACACGCACCTAAATATGCTTCAAGTCCAAATGTAGGGGAAGGTCTTTCGTTGTTTACATGACCTATTTTCAGAAGAAAGCTAAAACCTATCAGATGATATATTTGCCCATACATTTGAACAAATTGTTGGTTGCTTTTGTAAATGATGTACAGTATTCAGCTTTATTTTGGTAAAGGTATATTCACGTAAATGACTAGTACATCATGACAGATTTGAAAGAGTTATCTTGCCATGCATGGACCAGCCGATTTTGATGGAAAGGGGTGTTTTCTAAGCTGCCAGGTTACAGGTGGTTAGTTTGATTTTTTAAAAATATTTATAGTTAAAGTTAGTTCTAAAACTTTGAATTGTACTTTAATAATCGAACAGAGGAAGTACACACACCTAATATCAGGAGTCAAAGTTGCTTTGAATGTATTAAACTTGCCGAATACAATCGGTGCTTGGACAGTCCATTTGAGAAAACGAAAAGTGAGACAGTACATAATGGAGGAAAAATTTGGGAATCAATTTAATGCAGCAAAACTTTTTTGAGGATTTTTTGTGAAAATGCTGATTTAATGGAAGAGTTTTTTAATAGGATCTATTTTTTAAACACTTGGTATCAACAATCAATACAGGAATTAACAAATAAAGTGACAGTAAAAGATATTTTTTGATTTAGAAGATTACGGAAATTAAATCAAACAGCCTTTTTATTTCGTCAGTCAGCTGAAAACGTAAACTTTTTTTAATCCTGACTTTTGTCATTTTTGTCGCTTTACATGTACTTCTATTTTTGATCCCTCGCTAGCACTATCCCCCAAATACTCCTCCATCAAATCAAATACCCCTCCATTAAATATTGTATGCCTCTGCAAAAAAATCTTATCTGGAGGCCTGCTCCTATATTGCCTACAACAACGATTAATCTCACTTGTCCTTGATTTCACTATAAAAATTCTTTCTAAGTAATGATGCTATCCTTTAACCTGTTAATATAATGTTAAGTACTTGAATAAATTTTGTTTTCTAATCCAATTGAATTTGTTTCTGTAATCTGATTAGTTGTTCATTTTATTTTGCGACCGTAAAACCTAGCATTAACTGTCGTAAATTCAGCAACGTCACAACGGTCACGCTTATATATTTTGACGAGGGCCCATAGGTAACAATTAAAAATGCAAGTTATTAAATTAAAGTGAACAAACCCAATGTAAGTGACCCTTTAAGAAAAGATAACAGTTGGACAAAATTTTAATGTAAAGCTATTTTTTTTTCTCTAACACATTTATACACTTCAATATGTGACTAAAAATGATATAATTACAATTTCAACATCCTTTCATCCCTCAAATAGAGTAAAATTTCCCCCAAAAATTCCAGCGCAATAGGGAACACTTTGACGTGAGCAACGTAACGTTTTATCAAAGCGTTCACAAAAACATAATGTCATAATCACAGACTACCAAAAATGACGAAATAAGCTCTGTAACGTCATGTTAACGTCAAAACTTTCTTCTAAAGGAAATGGAGATTGACGCGGTATTGACGTGTCAGTTTTTATGCTGAAAGCTGTCCAAATGTATTAAAACAGCCACTATAATTTTTTATTGGATTAGAATGGGAATAACCATGCTGAATTTGACGTTTTGCAACCGTTAATGCTAGGTTTTACGCTTGCAAATATCCGTTTTCAATTTGCGACCGTAAAACCTAGCATTAAAGGTCGCAAAACGTCAAATTCAGCATGGTTATTCCCTAAGTCATGAGCTATGATCAACCATATCAAATCTTTTTTTTTAAATCTAGCATTACCAACCAAATATCATTGTATTTTACATTTATCTTTTGATATAGACCAAAATTTAATTACATGCATAATGAAAAAGATCTGTCTTGCATAAATGTAATTTTCCAAAACAAGTCAAAATAATTAAGGCGGTAATTATAAAGCAAATTCACTTATATCAGAAATAGTTTGAAAAATCTTCAGTTCTTCATGGGCATAAAACACATTATTCTGGCTTTTTTTAAATGAACAATCTGCTTATAATCATATCTACATGAGCTCCTCTGTATTTTATTGTCGCATTGTAGATCTGAGGACATTCTATAGCAAACAGTGTTCAATGACGTCAACTAGTGTGGGGCTCAAAAAGGTCACCGTTTATATTGTCCAATAAAAAAACAGATAGCAGGAAGCTGTGGTAAACACAGATGCTTAGGGAAATCCCCGACCTTCATACCATGAATTGATAAGCGACCCTCTAAATGGGCGACCAAACATTACAACACCATGTGGTAGGGCATGTCCTTGGATCTACATCGCGACAATAAAATGGTGGGGAGCTAATACAGATCTGATTTTAGTCACATTGTTGACATAAATAGATTGACCAAATATATGATGAGATTAGTAGTATTAAAACATACCCGAGAAACAAGCCAAATGATCCATTTTGTGTTCTAATCTGCCGGATTTTGACTCCGCTACATATTTCAAACCACCTTTAGAAGTCACTATCAAATGAGCTTCAATACTCTAAAACAAAACAAATCAATAGTATTTATAATATTAATTAGTACAAGATGAGGTTCAGATGGGGGTTATAAATTACAGGAACTCAAACCAGGGTTCATACACTTACAGGCTGATAAAATTCCATGACTTTCCAGATACGTTTACTGAAATTCCAGGCCCTTTTCTCTATATATGCTTTATTTTTCTTCAATAAATGTTTAATTGTTTCACAGAATTATTCTTCCATTTCAGCATTTTTTTCCCGCTAGCTAAACTCCGCCGTTTGGGATACACGGAGCGAATTTCCAAGCAAAAATTTTCCCCGCTTTTAGTGATTATACAAGATACCCTTCAACACAGACAAACACGCATGTATCGCGTCGCCTGAAAATGCAAGTGTCTACACACAGTTTTACCAATGAAGAATGTACACATTCATAACTGTATATTGCTTGATTAACCCCGATATATGGGATTACTCCGCTGCCGACTATGCCTATCAGTGAAGACGGAACCTGGTCAGAACATCGGCTGGTCATCAAAGTGAATAGGCCTACATTTCCGTACTGCAATCTATAACAAGTGTTAAGCGAGCATACATGACTAATATATATCACAACACACATATATATCGCTGAACTAAAATAAAATAGTTTTAAAGGTTTTTATGTGGCGTGCGCACCCTGCATATTTATAATATTGTTTTTTATTCCTTGTAGGCCTGCCTACTAAAGTTTATTGAGGAAATGCAAACAGCAAAAAATGGGAATGATTCGGAAAATTATTTTAGTTGCTTCCGCAGTTATATTTTCTTAACGTTCGCAACTTCAGAAGTTAAATCACAAGTTTTTGTCAACTGAGTAGCTGTACAATTCTGAAATTCCCTGACTTTCCATGACTCGGGTCAAAAAATACAAAATTCCCTGACTTTCCATGATCTGGAATAGACAATTTTTTTTCCCTGACATTCCAGAAATTCCATGACCCGTACGAACCCAGTCAAACACAAGTCTAACTAACGTAAACAAACACGCATGCTGTATCAACTGGGGCTACATTTTTAAAGGTGTTATTTTTTAAACTCCTGTTATTAAAGACTTTAAAAACCTTTAAAGGTGGCAAAATGTTCCCAAAGACAAACTAAAATTAAGGTGGTGCACCCTGTATATAATATTGTATTAATTCCTTGCAGGCTTACTGTCGAGGAAATGCTTCCTCCGGCCAAAGTATACAGCTCACGACAATTAAGCTTTCATTAAAATACCGTTTGAGTGGAAGCCAGAACTCATTGCTCAGTGATCCAACAAATCAGCTTTATGTGGTAAATATAATAAGTATACAACACATATGGTGATTATAACATCTCAAACACAGTGTTATAGTCTTTACCCTATTACAGGATGTGCAAGTTTAACATGCGTGCCCACATATTTCTGACAAGTTGTATGTTTTTCACTACGCGACTTATTTCAAATAGATGTAAACAATTAGGAGTATTTCAACCCACAGACGTTTCTATACAAAACAGTCCCAGACCTGCCTACCCTGGAAGAAATGTAGGTGTTTTCTGGCATTTCTGGGTTCAGAAAATACATAGAATTTTAATTGTTTTGAGCATTTTCAGATCTACTTTGGCGTACGGTTTAATATCTTTGGCATATTTACGTATGAACATAATTTGGGCGACCAAGCACGCTGGGTAGGCAGGCCTGCAGTCCCGTCAAAATCCAATTTTGGCGCCTGTTTAGTAAGTTATTTCTAGTTTGTAGTGTAGCCTAAATGAGTGTAACAAAACATACATTAAAGTGCATCATGTAACATATAATTGCTATCTAAATATTTCCTGTAGTTCTCTACCCTCCAACAATAATACCGGTCTGAGCATGCATGTGATAGTAAAGTATAATACCAAGTCCTCTTCAGATATTAAAGTGTTCAGCTGAGCTATTAAGAAGCAGGGAGGGTGGGAGGGTCTTCATCATCAGCAGAGGTTTAAAGTTTTAGGTTTGAAAAATTTGTCAACTTTTTACACTGAAAAACTTTACTCCACTGCTAGATCAAAGCGCCCAAAAGGAAGTAAACATGAAAGGGCCTCAAGGGGCTAATCAACAAAACAATTTGTAACTATAGGAGAGGAGGGGGCTACTTCCTAGGTTAGGTATTATAGCTTTGTGCAAGAAACACTGATTATCTTCAAGCTCTACCACTAATATTATCGTTATAATCAGCTTACCTCAATAGCTCGATCATATAAATCTCTGGCCTCTGTGTCAGTCTCACCGGAAAACACCCAGGCTTTGAGAAGGTACTCGTAGAAACTGTCAGCTAATGCTCCTAGTGAGGACTGCTCTGTTAACAAATAAACTCACATAGTTTATTACCTTAAAGCACAGGCATTCAATTAACAAAGTTTTATTATAGAGTTGCATACATGTTTTGTGGAACAAGCGACATGATTGCCTTCGTTTCTTAAAAGTTGGGTTATTTCGTGTCATATCAATCCGTTTTCTGAAAAGTTTCGGCTTGATCCCTTCAGATTTTGAATAAACTCCGTCATGAATCCTTTGGGTGGATAATAAAGACACAATTTTTTTTTTACTCTCATAGATTTGCTTGCAAGTCCTGAGAATGAGCAAATGTTATTTTTACTTGACTTTGGAAGCTTGTAACTGGGGATTGTTAACAGCTATAGAGCTTTGTATCCTCTCTTACAGTATTACTCTTTTCCAAATTGCAAGATTACTTGTACTCGTGCAATTCCCTTTTCTAGGTAGAGTATAACCAACTTTTAACAATACATCCTTTAGACGGACAAATTTTTAAACAGCAAAAAGCACCAGTTCAGGACCTGAATAATGTCTATAGCAAGTTTCGTGGAGAAATATTTTACGGTTTTCGAGTTCTGCTCCGGAAACGAAACTCGGACGGTCAGACGGACGGATACATTTTTAAAAAGCAAAAGACACCAGTTCAGGACCTGATTAATGTCTATAGCAAGTTTGTCGAGAAATATTTTACGTTTTTAATAGCAAAAGGTACCAGTTCAGGACCTGATTAATGTCTATAGCAAGTTTCGTGGAGAAATATTTTAGGAACAAACGGACGGACGGACGGCATGCAATCCTATATCCCCCACCCACTTTGTGGCGGGGGATAATAAAGGGACATGTAACAGTGACTGATTAATTCCACACGATACAGAAAGTAACAACCGTAAGTCCAGTCAACGACAGAAAGTGCAGAAGACCCAACCACACATCTAACCAGAAGACTGGTATTTGAGACAGTGAAGTGAAATCATGCTGTATTTGCCCTTGCATCTATATATGGCAAAAAAAAATTATTTCTTTTTATGAGAGGGGGGCATATCGACCCAGGTGATTGCAGGTGCGACAAAAATGAGTCTAGCCTCATTTCTGCAGACCTGATTTGTGCATTTGATTGGACAGTGTTTAATGCCATACTAAAGGTCATTTCAATTAAATGGATATATTACCAGAGTTTGGTGGAAAACTGGGAAGAAACCCTGTAAAAAAAAACTATACAAAAACAGTTATCTATTCATTTAACAAGAGAACTTCCCTACTAAACACCAACGGTGGACAGGCGACCCAAACATTTAATAAGAGGAGCAGTTTAATGTAAATCTAATTGAGCCAAAGCATTTACATAACTTCGTAGGCATCTACAACAAAAACCATCAGGCAAAATAATTTTTTTATCTTACGTTGTCCCCATCGGCCAGTCTTAGGGTTGAGATAGTTAGGGTACAACCCTTGGGGTTTATCCAAACTTTTTAAAACCTCTCGCACTTTCATCACCTGAAGAAAAAATAATTATAGTAAGTGTAATAAAGGCTTTTCCACAAGCTGTTTTTTTTTAACAGTAGGCTGAGGGGTAAAAAGATACTGATTCATTGATTGATTGGGGTTAAACGCCATGCTCAGAGGTATTTCACCTATATGACAACGTGCCAGCCCAATGGATGAAGGAAACCACCCTCGACATCGATCACTACCAACATTAAAGACGAAACAGGACAAGGACAGGAAAAAAAACAACAAACAATTTTGCTTCCCGATGTTCCTAAGCTCCTACAGAGCTTGGATTGTAGGAGCTTGGACATCAGGAAGCTCCTACCATAGTACATGTATATGCAAGCGTAAATAAACGCAACACAACAGAAATGGGAAACGCTTTATGAATGCTCTCCACGTTGAAAACTTACTGTTCCTCTTTGAGCTGTCAATATGTTGCTTTATTAATTTTTTCTTATTTTGTTTTACCAGTATAAAATAAGAGATCTGCATGTTGAGTAGACTAACCTTCTCCAAATAGACCTTGTTGCCAGTCACCTCGGACAGATAAGCGAACTCCAGGTAGAGGGTACCAAACTCAGCCAGAATAGAACAACCTCCAGATGCCCAACCCCAATTACGACTATAACCACTGACAACAGAAATTATGTTTTTGGCATTTAGAAAGATTAAGACCTTTCCAGGGACACTCCCTAATGGTTTATATACCTACATACAAAATATATGAAAAACCTATATTATACAGATTTCATTCAGCCCTTTCAAGATGAGACAAACAGTCACCCAAAATTATCCAAACTAAGTTTAAGATGCTTTATTCTCAGAACTTCCAAAGCTATTTAAAAGTTTCATAAGAGATGAAATTATGAATTGATTGATTGATTGATTGATTCACGCCCTCAAGGGTATTTCACCTGTATGACAGGGTGCCAGCCCCATGGGTGGAAGAAATCACCATTCACGTCACAGGCAACATGGAAGACGAGACAGAAAAAAAAGGACAAAAAAAACAAACACCACAAAAAAAAATATCAACTTCCTGGCCCCTGAACTCTGAAAGCACCAGGGCATCAGGAAGTTTCTTTTTTTTGTGGTGTCTTTTTTTTGTCCTTTTTTTCCCTTTCTTCTGTTGGGCAAGAGCTTCCTGATGCTCTCAGAGTTAAGGTACATGTACATCAGGAAGCTCCCATCCAACCATCCGCTGAAAATATTAAAGGTAAGCTTGATTTGACAAATTGATTCAGGTTTTGTAGTAATAACATTCATCGTGCCAGCCCAAACCACCCACCACATCTGACCAAGAGCAGGTGTTTGGGCGAGTGCTTCCTTGTGCCCTGGTGCTCTCAAAGTTAAGGGGCATCAGGAAGTAGATTTTTTTTAAGTGTTGTTTTTTGCTCCTTTTTTTTCCTTTTTCTGTCTCGTCTTTTATATTGCCAGTGATGTGAACGGTGGGGTTTTCCACCTGTGGGGCTGGCATACCATCTTATTTGTGAAATACCCCTAAGAACGGCGTTAAACCCCAATCAATCAATCATTTGATCAAGAAATAAAAGTTTACTTCTTGGTTATTTGATTGGGATTTTACATTGTACTTTATTTATTTTACTCATATTTTGGTCCATCAATCAATGGAAACACCATGTCTAGGGATATTTTGCCTATATGTCACTGGCAAGATCAAGTAGGACACACAAGACGAGGGCAGGACAATAAAATTATTACACATTGTGCAATTTTACAGAGCAAGACACTTTAACAAATCAGCTTATTGATATCTTTTCACTCAGAGGGACATTCACATTTGTTTATTTGTAACATGTGTTGACTTTCAGAACAAAAAAAACAAAGAAAAGACAAAGGTATGGTTTTGTCCAATCATCAATTTTCTTCATTTTTCTTGCTTCACCTGCATTTTTTTTTTTTGGGCTTGTTGCCTCAGTGTGATTAACAGGTAGTCTTCCCTAAATTTAACAAAGTTTTTGATATTTTTTTCTAAGATTTTCCTCAGCGACATTTGAAGACTTTATAACAAACATTAAAGGCTGTTAATCAGCAAGAATTGCATGGCTTAATGCAGGGCTTGCATTTTAATGGGTCTTTTTATAGTCACAGAAATGTACCTAGACATGGAATTCTACAGGATATTTTTAAATAACAGTGAAAACAAAATGGCAGGCCCTCACAATGCCCTCTGAAAAGCCTTATGTTTTTGGTTTAATTGATTGATTGATTAGGGTTTAACGCCGTGCTCAGGGTTTTTTCACCTATATGCATCGCCAGTCCAATGGGTGAAGGAAACTCCCTTGACAACGATCACTGGCAATATAAAAGACGAGACAGGGCAAGGGGACAAGTACAGAAAAAAAAGAAGAAAACAATTATGCTTCCTGATGTCCCTTAGCTCAAACAGAACTGTGACATCAGGAATTTCCCACCTGCCTTTATGGAACATTAACTAGACGCAACACAATAGAAATGTAAAACGCTCTACAACCTTCAAAACATACCCAAGACCACCGAGGGGCTTGTGTTTCGGGGGATTTATGGTTATCCTAATCGATACCTATTTAGTAGTTTTGACAACGAATCAGGTGAGTAAATATAAAAAAAATTTAAAAAAACAAATATTTTCATAAAAATAGTTGACGTGTCATACTCATTGAGTTGACTGACCAAACATGGTGAAATCTCACTTATTTGGCTTTTTTTACAACATCAATTTGACAACAATTTGGTCTTCAAAATTTATTTATTTTTGCTATATTTGTGACATAAATCTTCCACTTGTCCAATTTTAAAGACAATATTTGAAAAGAACATTTTTTAAAACAATCTGTGCTCCTTTTTTATTCAATTCTTTTATTCTTTATATAAACTTCCCATGAATTTATCAACTGAAAATGGCAGGCCTTTTTAACCATTGCCATATTGCGTACTATATATCTTTCACAATGGCTGTTGCATAGCACCACATGTTAAAACAATTTAAAAAAAAACTACATGTAATTGACAAGATTGTGAAGCAATTTTAAAATCAGCTCAGTAGTTTAAAATCAGCTCCATCTGATTATGATGAGGCCTATTTATCATCCTCATCCGATTTTAGGCCTGTTAATGATTGATTGATTGATTGGGGTTTAACGCGGCCTGTTAATGTATCCCTGTAATAACCCCGCCCTAAAATCATGGAGCTGATATCCTTCATTTACATCTCACTCTCCTATATATCACAATAACACCAAACATGCCGTTTTGCAGACAAATATGTTTAGTCCATAAAAATCTATATTGACTCCACCTGTATATTTTATTTGACTAGATGTTGAATAAATCAATTACTTGTTTAATTCATTATACATTTTTTTGAAAACAATTCTAACATAACTGGACACAATCAATAAAATCAAGAGGGATGTCAGTTCAGGTTTAAATTAGTTCAAATAGCTTGATCAATAAATCAATGGCCACTGTCATGACTGTGTTAATGTAGGCGTCTCCATACTCCATACTCTATACACAGTCAAATTACTGTCAAAACAGAAAAGTTTTAAAATGTCTAGCACACTGTGACAACAAAGTCTAAACTACTGGGCTTGGTTGTTCAAAAGATAACCTAGGGTTAAAGTTGTACCGTCACAAAGAAACTTCATTGTGACGTGACGTCAAACAACAATGGTTAAAAGTTAACCCACCTTCGAACAACCGGGCCCTGGTGGGTGCTGATTATATTTTGAGTATATTAATGTAGAGAATCAAAAAATTGTGTCTGCCTCTACCGGGGATTGTGCAGCCCCTTCATTTTAATATTCTGGAAGCATATTTAAATTTAATACTTTTCATAACTTCTAAACTTCTGCTTAGCCTAGCTTCTAACTTCTGCTTCATTGGAAAAATAAGTATAACTCATGTACTGTAGATCACGTAAAACTACCACCGGGGTTGGCTAACATCAAAAGTAATGTCTATTTACCCCCCTGACGGCTGCTTCCTGATGCCCCTTAACTCTAAGAGCACCAGGGCATCAGGAAGCTCCTGTCCGTGACCGACTAAGTGATTGATTGATTGATTGATTGATTGATTGGGGTTTAACGCCGTACTCAGGGGTATTTTACCTATATAACGGCGTGCCAGCCCCATGGGTGGAGGAAAACACCATTCACGTCACTGGCAACATGAAAGACGAGACATAAAAGGGGAGAAAAGAAATGACGCCACAAAAAATGCCTCTACTTCCTAATGTGGAGAAACTCTGAGAGCATCAGGAAGCTCCTGCCCAACCACCTGCTGAGTGTAACATTGCTACGTTTGAAGCAATGGGTTGGAAAAATTATCACCATTTAATCAAAATTACCATACAATTTAGTAAAGAGTCCCCATCATGATGAAATCCAAAGGCATGTCCACCCAAGCAATGCAAGAGAATTATGCTCTTTTGAGGTCGGATTACCAAACACCCTGATCACATTATTGTGTGGTGTTTGAGTTATCACGGATAACATAAAAACCTCTCAAAAGATTGATTGATTGATTGATTGGTGTTTTACGCCACATTCAGCGGTATTTCAGCTACGCTGTGGCATCTCTCAAAAGAAGACAACAATTTACGTGTAGCTTTATAAAACTTTATGTCTAGAAAATACATGTGGATGATCCATTGGCTTTAATAAATTAAAATTCTTGCATGAGTGTGATTTATTTTTTAAATACACATACAAATACAATATACAGTACACACTTACGTCTTGAAATTAACCATGGAGTTAGGAATGCCAGTTGGGGTATTAAAGGCTGGTAGAAGCTTATCAGCTACAACTACTGCTTTTTTTTTAAACATCTGAAAAAATAATAATGCATTTACAATATCAAGATTAAGGATAGACAGAATGAGGTCAAAATTTCTATTTCTAATAACATTCTCCTTTTTGTTCTTTATGTAGTAAAAACCTAGTATAACAATTCTAGTTAGAAGTCATTCAATTTTAAGTTTGCAAATTGAGATTCAGTTCATTGCAAGTGTACAGCTGGATAGGTTTTGCTTGATTTCTTACACTTCATTTTTTTGTCAAAATTTAATTTTTTAACTCCGATTTCTCAAAAACCGTCTGAGTTACACCAGTGAAATTCAGCATGCTTGTTTATAGTGACATAACAATCAAGTAAACTGATCTTAATTTCTTTGTTTTTCGTCTAGTTATCTTTTTATAGCAATTTTCCTTAAATTAATGATTGAAATTGGAAATTCTGCATTAAAAGGCGAATATTTAAAAAAGTAAGCTGAATTTACAAAATCTGAGGTACCTTTTACTAGATTATTATGTCACTATTAACAAGCATGCCAAATTTCACAGGTGTAGCTCAAAGGGTTTTAAGAAAACAGAGTGGAAAAATTAAATTTTGCCCATAAATGAAGTGCTAGAAATGGGGTAAACCCCATCGAGCTGTACACTACGCTCCTCAGCAGCGACTTGTAATATATATCCAGTATGAACGGAATAGCCACCGCTAAAACAAGCTGCCTAATATGCCTACAACTGCCGCCAGAGGGCGCTTGTACAGACTACCCAATCATACAGTACAGCCCACATCAAAAAGCAAATTAGCGTGCTTGGTAGAGTGTCATTCCTTTGCTTTAATGCGCTTTAATGCGATTCAGTGCGCTGCAGTGGTAGACTGTCTTTTAATTGTGGTGCACCCTAGTGCGCTTTAATGAGGTTTAGTGACCTTTAGTGCGCTGTAGTGCACTCAAGCTCACTA
>JAVFBY010202106.1:0-11004 GCA_034781015.1 Tonicella lineata | reverse complement strand
ATCAGTAGGCCAGCAAGGCAAACAACCCTTGGGAATATGGTCTGGACTCGATTATGTCCACAGCGAACAAATATTCGTAAAAACTGCCTCAGCGAAAAGCCGCAGACAGCCAGCCTTTCAATCCACGAGGTGCAGTGACAAGACTTGTCCTACGCGGGCCTCAACACTTGTCTTGCATGGGGTCCCACAGATAAATTTGTCAAAGAATATATATAAATATTTAAGTCTTTCTTTTAGCAACCACAATAAGTTTTATTTGCAAAAGAATTCACAAAGAAATACCCTTAATTTACAGAAAGTAAACATTAGTCAAAGTGTACCAGGCGACTGCCCTATCAGGGCTTCCCCTGCCGATGGCGTCACAGGGAATTCCTTCCATTGACACAATCTCACCTGTCACAATAGGATCTATACTTCTTGACTATCTAAATTTTAGAATAAACATTTAAGTATAGACAAAATAAAATTGTGTTAACCTTCCCTTGGAAAGCTGACAGCTAATAATAAATAAAGTAACAATTCATGTTACATTGTTACATACAGAAAACATATTCCTTTGAAATGTTTATGAATGTGTTGAGTTTGACATTCTATTATTTTTTTTTGACACACTTATCACCATTATATTTGATTGTAAAGATTTTAAAGCAGTGAATGACTCTGTTGTCATACGCGTACATCATCACGTAAGCCCTGTTCATTCTTTCAGCAGTAATTTGTCGATTGACGACCACGCAATTTGCTTTGATTTGAAGCATAACACTACATAAAATGGAGCCTCTTCGTGACCAAAATGTGACATTATGGGAAATAGTTTTTACAAATTCGGCCGAATGTTGAAGAGTTTCACGTTATTCATGATTATCAACATTAACCAGTAAATCATTAAACCCAAAAGGGAACAAAAACGCTATTGTAAAATTATTGAGTCTATAAAACTGTTTAGTCAGTCAGTGATTATGCTGGTTTACAGCAAATACAAATGAAAGTGGTTTCAAAGGTTATGCAACAGTTAAACTATATAACAATTTTCTAAATGCCTCTAAAACAAGGAAAAATTCTTGTGTATTATTATCCCAACTGAACATAATGGATGTACATTATATATAGGCATCACATTTTCAATGTGCCACCAATTTACTGTGACTACCCAATGAATTTTATAATTTGACTCTGCTGGATACATTTCATGCATGTATACAGCAGAGATGTTTTTGTAACTGGGGGTGGAGATCACCCAGGAAAGACACTGCATTTATGTATTGTTGGCCTGTGCTGGCAGTCTGCGGTTTTGGAAAAAACAATCAGTATCAAACAACATTGTACATTTTTTGCAAACAACCGATTAAAGCAATTATATGAATGACTCCCTAAGTATTGTACTAGAAATTTTAAACATAAACTTAAACTTGTAATCTTATTCCTTGATTTTATTGAACAGTGGCTGGTCAGGGTGCTAAAATGCCTAACAACACTCCCAACAGAGCTAGACAGACATTCCACGAGGCTTACAGGTATGCAGGTCACAGTGTTTGCAGTATACTAGCAATGCTTATAATAATCAGAAAAGAACTGTAATTTAGAGTGTTAACATAACGATTCACATTTTGGTGGTTGTGTTGCTTTACTGTTGATCACATCACTCTCATATAGGAGAAAAATAACCTTGAACACAAGATAAAACTCTTTGGCTACCACTCGCCGCTCACAGCGGCTCGGATTTTCTTCAGAAAGGACAGCAAGCCGATGTGTGCGGCTCGGGATGAACTCTCTGATTGGCTATTCTTCCACAGCTGTTTTAATCTAACCAATCAGCATTACATTTAGTGTCTTAACTGGTGTTTTTAAAGTGTTGTTTACTTCCGGGGAATCTCGAATGATGTAAATTCATGAATATTTAGTTAAAATTCCTGCAGTGGGATTTCCAATATAGTGGAAGCGACAGCTTCGTCTTTGTGAAGGACCAGAAAGCGTTTTTAAGACAACTTTTCTCATACATTGTTTTTCACTGAAAACTTTCTTGCATTTGAATTTTCTCTAAAAAGAAATGTCACATTGAGCTTTTTATGCAGAGATCACATGATATTTCATTTTTTTTCTCAAAGAAATTATTTGCGAATATTGAACGTATTTTTATTTTCAATGATGCTAAAATCAGCAAATAAATGTTTAAGAGTACCTGTATATACATGTATATTCAAACTGTATATTTCCATGCTCTGTCTTTTTTTGCCATATTTTTTGGCACCTTATCAGTTATCAGTTATCAGTGTTTGATAACTGATGTGTTTGTATATTGTCATGCTGCCTGTGATGTCGAAGATGGTTTACCAAGTAGGCTGACATGCCTTTTTATGGGTAAAATAAAGTCAAACAAACAAACGTGAAATATATCAACACACACAGAGCTCTTAATTATTATCCCCTCGCAACAGAGTGTAGAGAGTGATAGGATTCAGCCTGTAAGTAAGTACGTTCTACGTATGTACTGGTAAGTTTGTCATCATTTTAGCGGCTTTATTTACGGATGAATTTTTTTGAAACTTCATGCATATGCTTATTGAGTAAATCTCTTGAACAGTTTCGAATTTCAGTGTCATAGGTTCAAGATCAGGGTGATTTCGTCTATTTTTAGAAAAAGTTTGTCATTACTCTAGCGGCTTTATTTATGGATGAATTTTTTAAAAACTTCATACACATGCTTATTGAGTAAATCTCTTAAACAAGTTTGATTTTCAGGGTCGTAGGGTCAAGGTCATTTTGCCTATTTTTAGGAAAGTTCATCATCATTCTAGGGGCTTTATTTATGGATACATTTTTTTGAAACTTCGAAAACATCCTGATTTAGTGAATCTCATGAGCAAGTTCGAACTTCATTGTCGTAGGGTCAAGGTCATTACGGCTATTTTAAGAAAAAGTTTGTCATCACTCTAGCGGCTTTATTTATGGATGATTTTTTTGTAAACTTCACACATGCCTATTAAGTAAATCTCTTGGACAAGTTTGAATGTCAAGGTCGTACAGTCACGGTCAAGGTCATTTTGACTATTTTTTAAAAAGTTTGTCATCATTCTTGCTTCACTCACATGCTTATTTCAGGGTTGCTGGGTCAACGTCATTTTGGCTACTTTTTTGTTCTAAACAGTAGCCTTTTACACAAAGCAGGTAGGTTGAACATGTCATACTGCGAGGGGATTCGTATCTCTTGAGAAACTTGTTAAAAGTTTAAAACAGTTGACAAAAGCTTTAATGGATGTCTATTAAACAATGGATAAATAAGTTCTCTATTTGTTGTCTGCAGTGTCAATACTAATACAACAAATCCTGGTGTTAAGAGGAATCGACCGGCCTCGATGGTGAATGTACGTACCAAACAGAAAGAATATCCACAGACAGCCGTCAAGAAATATTGGTACATAATAGAGGGTTATGTGGCTAATTACAAGAGAGAAATCTTTTGGATGTCTCTGTATACACTGGTTACCTTTGGAATCTTCATTGAGAGAGCTTATTGTAAGTTTCTTGCTTTTTTTTAAAGCTCGTGCTCCATGTTGAGCTTTTTTTACCTTGAATGTCCGTCTTGAGCCATGCGTCGGTAATTGTGCGTAGTCAACAATTTTTGTATTTTTGGGGCGAAAAAAAATGAAAACATCCTATATGAAATAGGGAGATGGGGGAGACATATGAAACACTCTTCTAGTTATATAACTGTGAATTGTGGGGGAATAAGAAACTAGATGTTATAGAGCGAGTACAATTAACATTTTTCAAACATATATTAGGTTTAAAATCCTCCACGCCAACATGCATGGTCTATGGAAAATTAGGCACATGTCCTCTCATTATTAAGGTAAAGTGTAGAATGATAAGTTTTTGGCCTAAATTATGGGGTGGTAAAACAACAAAATTTAGCAGTAAAATATACAATATAATAAAAAATCTGTATGAACAAGGAGTACACCTCTCTCCCTGGCTTAAATTTATAAAGGATATATTGGATAGTTGTGGTATATCAACTGTCTGGTACATTCGTAAACAGTTAAATCCAAAATGGATAACAAATGTCGTAAAATGCACCTTAGAAGATCAATACAAACAACAGTGGAGAGCTCAAGTGACAGAAAGTCCAAAATGTTATTTATATAGACTTTTTAAAAGTGAGTTCTGTTTTGAAAATTATTTTCAGTATCTGTCAGTTAAAGATTACCTGATTCTCTGTAAATTTAGAACTGTGAACCATTGCCTTCCTGTAGAGACAGGCAGGTATACTAGCCTAACTAGAGATACTAGAACATGTACTATGTGCACTAGTGGAAAGGTAGGAGATGAATTCCATCTTCTCCTAGAGTGTCCTGCCTTTGATGCCCAGAGAGTGATATACATACCTAATTATTTTACTAGATATAGTGATATCAATCGTTTTGTAGCACTATTACAAGGTAACAAGACCACTATAAAGAATCTGATTAAGTTTATACGATATAGTTTAAATAACTATCATTAAAAATGTTTTTGTAAACCGCCATGTTAACTAAGTATTATTTATGTTTGTACTCCACGCTTTATGTGAAGCATTTGAGTAAATAAAGATGAATCTGAATCTGAATTAACATATTAATCACGCATTGAATAGAACTCAAATCACACTTGACAGGAACAGCCAACTCAATGTCACAGAAAATATATATGCAAATTGTTTGTGAAAAGATACACAGAACGGAATAATTCTGAATAAGAAACAAATTGTTTGTTTTTTTTAAATCGAACTACATCAAAGAATTGTGCAGGTAAGAGGTAAGCCTGTCCTAAAAAAGATCAGAAATGCATTTAAAGATTTTACCTGATTTCTCTGCTTTCATTTTTCGCAGTACAATACTAAGGATAATGCGATTCAGAAAATATATACATGTGTTGCAAAATTCATAGCAGTAAACGGACGAAACGTAAAAACAATATGCTGAGGGTTTGAGTATATCCTTAAGTAAGACTTTCATTTTGAGCAATTATTTATTTTTTAACTTTAGATATAAACAAAAGAAGATAAAAGAGTATATAAAATCAGAGAAAAGGGGAGACTGAGGCCCTTCTCAGTTAAATGGAATTTCTTTGCGACAAACATTCTATGTATTTATTCGGTTTGCCACAACAGGTGTTTATCTGGCCAATACAAAATGAATACAATCACAGCTGACGCTGCCATGCAGGTATCCCAACTTCTCAAGTTATAGCGCACAGCGGTCTGGTATTGTCATTATAGGCCTGTTGTATCGGCGGGCTAAATGGCCAGAATGTCTAGTACGTATAGCGGGCGAATCGACTGTAAATCAGGAGCACAAATGTCCGTCACCTTTAGACTCTAGTCCTTTTGAAAAGGCCGTCGATTTTTTATATTTATTATTTGGCTAGTGACAGAATACAAACGTTATTTAAACTGTTTGCTGAAAAAATGTTTTCCTTCTATGCATGCTTAGGCCTATATATAGGCCTAATAAAGCCAAGAATAGGCTACCATCAACAGAATTTTCGTTACTTTGGACCTTATGGGATAACACTTTCTACATTTTGAAAAGATTCACAAAATTGTGCCGGCTAAACTCCGTCCCCGCACAATTTTCTTTTTGTCTTTTGATTTAGGACGCGCCCTGTTTCCGAACCCCTTTGGTGTATTCAATTACCGCACGCAGTCTATTAAAACGGGCCCACATGCAAATACAGGCAGATAAGAAAACAGGTGAACCATAAGCTTACCCCTTGTGTTATTTTGTTAAAATAATATTAATTGAAAATGTAGGTTTATTAGAATGGTCTGCATTTACAGGGGCAACACAAAACCCTTTACCTAAAGGCTAAAGCAAGTCGCTATCAACTGTGTGGTCTGTCAACACACACTCTTAATCCACAAAGTTAGTCTAATACAGCCAGCATGGATAAACTTCCATCCAGGCAGTTTAGCGGATTTATAAAGAATTAATATCTTTACACATTTACTGGATATCAGTTAATAATAATAACTTTTTAAAGACAATCTCGGTTTCATTTAATAAAGATTACCTTTAATTAACAGCTCGTGCTCGTAAATAATTAAAAAAAAGAACCTTTGTTTGTTACCCTTATTTTTCTTATAGATGGTTGTAGATTTTTTCTTAATTTCATGCCTTTGTAGACAAGTATTTAAATTGCATAGTTTTTCCCCTAAATTCAAGTGAGTGTCTGCACAATTTGTGTATATTTAGGTAGGCCACCTGTAATACCAATAATTATCTCCCAGTGTAATTCCCTACGGAACTGAGATGATACCTGTAATACTTTATACAGCATATTACCAACACTTAACAATTGATCGATGCCATTGAACACACCAGGAATTGTGAGTATGTTTGTGGATGTTCATTCTTTCGCATAGTAATAAAACAATAAGAAAAAACAAAAAACCCATTTCAACTATTTCATAAATAGTTACCTGGGCTTTTCTGTTCGAGTTCAAATCCTTACCGGGGTGGTCAGATTTCTTTCTCTTCATTTTTTAAAATGTATAACAATATATTGAAGGTTAAGTGATACTAACACTAACTAGTCTTATATATAAATATTACCATGTAATACGAAAGCAAAGAAAGGCATTTGTCGTAAAAGTCAGGATTATAATCTAAGCGGTTTAAAATTACATCGACCTTTTGAAAACAATGTAGCGTGTAAATGATATTAAAGAATGAAGCGACAAAATGCCCAGTTGACGTTGAGCGCCGATTCACGACTCATTTTATAGGTGATGAAATAAATGTTTGTGATTGGTAATTTTTGATACAACCACAAGAGACTCAGGTGTAGGAAATTGGAAAGCTGTACATATTTGTATAGTTTTGTACATATTTGTTTACAAGTTATGAAATAAATGGTTTTTTACTTACACTTCTGTCTTTTAAGAAAAATATCTGCTACTCACTCTGGCTGATTGATTGGTGGTCCGTCTCGAAGCCATTCTCGAAGGGTGGACTCTAAAAATATATATTTTTTCTGTTTCTAGTGTTAACAGCTAAACAATTATAATAATTATAATAAAAGACGAATACCACAAACAAGGAAGTAATATTTAACACTTATTATGTCACCATCACCCAAATTCCTCACATTATTAGTCATTAAACGCCATAAAGCAGAACATATAAATCCAACAGGTATAATTAATTTATTGTATATACAATCCGCTGGTTACCGTAACCTGTCCTCCTCAAATGCCAGTTCCAATGGCCTACCTCCTGCTGAGTTGCCGTTCGTTGCTCTCGCGACTACATAGAGAGCATACAGAGCGAAGTCTTCGCCGGATAATGTTAACTAGAACAGTAGAATCTACCACACAGAATACTTTTTACAGGCACGCAGAGCATATACACGAAGTTAACTTCTCCTGTGTTGATATTTACTATTAGACGTTTTGACCCCATGTTTTAGACGTTTTGACTTAGACGTTTTGGCTTAGACGTTTTGGCTGTTAGACGTTTTGACCCTCTCCGTTAGACGTTTTGGATTAGACGTTTTGGCTGTTAGACGTTTTGACCGGGTACCGAGCTCTTATGGGTTTTCACTTTCTGAAAAGCATACAAGACAAAGCATTGAGGACAAGCTGATCAGGAACACACAAAAAGAAACAAAATGATAACGTTATGTTCAGCTGAATTATAATCCACTTGCATTTTTACGGTTTTGTAAAAACAAATCATTTGAACAGGGCAAAGCATTGGGATTGTAAACACCATCCTATGCATGTGGTTAAAGGCTTATACAAAAATTTGCTTGAATTGGTTTGCCCAGTCAGAACATGGAATATAATAAGATTTCTTTCGCATTCAGGTATATACATTTGTACGTCTTTCTACAATTATTAAATAATGAATTCAAAATTTAAATATTCAATCATTATCCACATCAATAAATTTAATTGTATTGATCTCATTTAGGAAAACATATGTCGGTGTGGTTTTGTATTGAATAAAGAAATAAACAGCCCTCCGGTATTATTTTCTGTGGACTTCTGGTTTCTTTTAGGATCCCTATATCTATATTCATGAAATCTTATAATATTTACTCAATTTTAATTTTGTCTGGCACACTACATAGAATATTATTAACGAAATATATTGATTTTATGTGTGTATGTACATTGTCCTTGAATAAACAAATTTCACATTAATGAAATGCAATTAACATAATATATAATCAAGATTTTACAAATATAAACCACATGTTATATCACGGTATTCTAACTGAACGTTTTCTTTTCTTTTGGTCAGGTTCCTCAGGCAGATGATACCCGAGGTATATTTACCAAGGGCAGAAAGGATCACTGAGGCACATGTCGAGTATGAACTGATTAAACAGGTATCATAAAGCTTGGAGAACTCTCAACATTATGTCCACGTTCATCACATTACGAGAAGTTCATGTCTGAAGAAATGACTTTGTCAAAACGGCGATGACATTGAAATATTTACTGTCTAGTGTTGACTTTGTCTTCTTGTAATATTTTCGAAATAACGTTTGCCCAGAGGTGAATGTGCACAAGAAAATAAATGTTTACTTAATATCGCCTATCAATCGAGGGTATGGTTGAAAACACCCTCTGAGACTTAAAAGTATACACAAAATGGCCACAGTGATTGATAGGCTTCTCGTTCAGGGCGGGTCTGCCCCTGGAAGCCCTTTTGATAGAACGCAATCGACAAGGAGCTCTGGCAGAAAACTTCCGTCTCGAAACACCGTACAAAATCATTTTAATGGAGACGCGAACCGACTGCAATATCCTTCAACTCCAATAGCAAAAAGAATGGATTTCTTCTCAAAGATTAGAGAAGCGAATATTGGACTTTCCTCGATGGATTCCCCTATCATTTATTCAGAGGAAGACACAGCTCATAAAATCAACTTCGTCCTGAACGGTAAGGGTGTCAGTAATTCAAACAAACTCATCAGACAGTCTTGCAAAGCCGTTCCAAAACTTTCGCGTGCTGGCAACTACAAAACAACCCCTAGAGACTTGTATCGTGTCAGTCATGGCATCTCTCTACAAACTGGTGCAGAACATTCACCCTTCGGCCATGGCATTCACGCTGTTTTTGAACACAATTATTCCAACCCAGATGGTCAACGGATGGTCAAATCAGCGAATCCCACAGATGGTCTGACCGCTGTTAGCTCACCGGTCTTGCCAGCACCATCAACGGCTCCATCTTTTGAGCTGACGGGACAAAAGTATAATGGGTATTCAAAGGATAATTTTTACTTTTACGATTCTACAATTCTGGACGATAGCTGTTTCCCGTATCTTCGTTCACCACGAAAACGAACGCGCTTGCCTAGATCTGGCTTCCAGAGTGACTCTTTCAGCGAAGTTGCCAGATCCCAAGAACTGCAGGACTGTTTAAAAATTAAGAAATCATTCCTGCCTGCTACTCGTAAGAGTGTCTCACAGCCTTGTCCACCCATAGAAGAAAGAGACACGAAAACAAAAGGGAGATTTGGAAAAGAAAACTCCAATAGAGATCTTCGTCGATATGAGTTTTCTAACGTGAATAGTTACCTTAGCTACAATCACTATTATACTCAGTCCAGTCCAAATTTAAAACCGAAAATGGCTCATATACCCCGCGGGGTTGTGTCTCTCCCTGCTCCATGGGCCGAGTCAGTCTTGTTAAAGCTGATGGGTGACTTACAGAATCCAAAGTCGCGTCTTTCCAGCGCAAAATACTCAGACATAGGCGTTCATGAAGACCTAGACGAGTTCTTTGTAATCGGTTCACCAACTTCCCTTGAGAAACACGGCAGAATCCTTGGTAGCCAAAGATCCCAAGGTAAAGGAGACCTTGTTAGTAAGAGTGTCGTAAGTGTCAAAGCTGCTGAAAGAATTGACGAGGTCGATGAAGAGACATTAGAAACGGAATGTGCAACAGCTAGAGCTCCCACGGCACGATCCGAAATTTCATCGGTAGATATGGGAGATATTGAAAACAGGAAAATGCAGTTAGATAGTCGCTTGGAAGACAAGACAGACTGTATTCATGGCGACTTCTCCACGGGATCTGTCTCAAGACAAAGCAGTGCGAGCGCCCCAGGAAACATAAACGAAGAATCAAGACTGGACTTTGAAGAAACTTTCGAACAAAAGGAAACTTTGAGAGTTGTTGTTAGTGAAAATAACAATTTATTACAAGATTACAGTGCGCAAAATTGAGAAGATAAATCTGTTCAACAGTAATCTGATATTTTGAATGTCACAGTTTGCTGCCAAGTATACGTCTTACAAGCAAATAACGTATTCCTGTTAATATAATAAACATGTAGGGCTGCAGTGTCAGCGGGCATCAGGGTTATGAGATTTATGTGAACTCCAAAGGGAGAAAAACAAATCTAACAAGTGGGTCTCTTCTGAAACTTTAGATAAGATTTGATAATCCAATGCTATGCTTTAATTAAACATTTAACATCTTATGGTTGTGTTAAATAGAGGTTAACCAATGAGAGCCAGTGTATTACGATGAATGTCACTACAGGGTGGGCAAAAAAAAGCGCAACATGGGGAGCACAATAAGTAGGTCATGGTAGCATTAGTCATTAACAGACCTGGGCCTTCCAAGATACCTGGTCCCCCTTGGGAATTTAGCAAGTGGATGTCGCGCTTTTTTTTGGCCCACCTTGTAGTCTTTTAATTTAGCAAAAACACGAGCCGTTGTCGAGTGATCTTCTAAATTAATAGACGAGAGTGATATTCGCCGTAATTACACTGGCTCTAGATGGATTATCTTATTCTAACACTGCACATTTTTTGCATTTTTTTGTGTGATTTTCGTGTAAAAATATATTTATTTTGGATTGGCTGGTATCATTTATACATCATTGTAGATTAGCACCAGGCTGGGTTGTTAAAAATGTTATGAAAGTGGCATACGCCCTCAAAATATGGTATTTTTGCTGTTAAAACAGAATCAAATGAGTTATACTTATTTTTCTGAG
>JAVFBY010201884.1:0-11009 GCA_034781015.1 Tonicella lineata | reverse complement strand
TCAGATTTGTTCATATGGACTCTTCGGGCCCCTTATTGGGGTCACACAGGGTCAAATTATGGTCATTCTTAAAAAATCTCCTCCGAAAGTATAAATGCTAGAGCTTAGCTGTTTGTACATGTAGACACCTCAAGGCGTATACTGAATAGTTTGTTCAAAGCTAATTGATTGATCGATAAAACAGTTACGCATTTTGGAGTCAAAGATAAGTAGTGTTCGTTCGTCTGCTGCGCCGTAAACTTTTCACATTTTCAACTTCTTCTCAAGAACTACTTGGCCAAATTTCATATACAAATGATCAGTAGGGAAAGGGATTCAGATTTGTTCATATGGACTCTTCGGGCCCCTTATTGGGGTCACACGGGGTCAAATTATGGTCAATCTTAAAAAATCTTCTGCTTCTAAAGTAAAATGCTAGAGCCTAGCTGTTTGTATATTTATGGGTGTAAACTTGGCAAGCATGACCCCTAGTAACAGGGGCACTAAGATTTACTCAAATCATGGAGAATTCTCCAATTTGACCTTTTCATTTTTTATCTCTTCTTCAAAGCAGTGTTATATTATAATAACATCAGAATGTCTATGTCCAAACTCATGTGAGCGCCTAAAGGCCTATCGGGCCTCTTGTTTTTAGTGTCATGGTTTTTTTGGGGGTATAGTTTTTGTCCTTGCCATGCCTCAAGTCATTGAACACAATTTTATGTGTGATGTCCTCAGATCTAAATGTGACATAACAAATGGAGAGAGTTATTTAAGTCTGGTTTTACTCAGATTGTATATAACCAATACTGACCCACCCACCCCCTACTATACAAAGTCTAGCACTAGAACTATGTAATGGTTAGTTGCATGTTATTCCTGGGGCGACAGACAGCTGCATGTGGCTTAATAAAACAGTCAATAAATCCTGGGGTGACCGCGTTAAACCCACAATCCAACGATTTCCACAAACATTAATAAACATTTGAGTTTAATAAACCATAAAACTGTGAGTGTGGTTGTTTTCTGTGTTACAGGCCTGATGATGAGGATGAGGACGAAGAGGATGATAGCTCAAGAGAGTTTCCAGATTCTGATGATCTTAGTCATTCAGAGGAGGACGAAGATGAAGAGGATTATTATCATTATTTTTAGAATCCCTTCATTATATCATAGTGGGCTGTTGGTGACATTGATGATAAGGATCCCAGTAGTTCAGAGGAAGACGGCAAAAATGATTCAATGCCTTCCTTATATCATATTGGATGGTTGATGATAATGATCCCAGTAACTATGATGATAATGATTCCAGTAACTCGGATGTTGATGATCCCAGTATAAACTAGGATGATGATAATCCCAGTAATTTAGAAAAAGACAACAAAGATGACTCAATGCCTTCCTTATATCATATTGGATGGTTGATGATAATGATCCCAGTAACTATGATGATAATGATCCCAGTAACTCCTATGTTGATAATCCCAGTAACTAGGATAATGATGCTCTCAGTAATTTAGAGGAAGACGGCAAAAATGATTCAATGCCTTCCTTATATCATATTGGATGGTTGATGATAATGATCCTAGTAACTCTGATGATATTGATCCCAGTAACTCTGATGATAATGATCCCAGTTACTATGATGATAATGATCCCAGTTACTATGATGATATTGATCCTAGTAACTATGATGATAATGATCCCAGTAACTATGATGATCCCAGTAACTATGATGGTATTGATCCTAGTAACTATGATGACAATGATCCCAGTAACTATGATGATAATGATCCCAGTAATTCAGAGGAAGATGGCAAAGATGATTCAATGCCTTCCTTATATCATATTGGATGGTTTATGATAATGGGAGAAGATAGACTTAGAAGAAGATGATTATTCATGGAAGTATTTTAAAATCCTTCATTTTATCATTGTGGGGGCAGGGGTTTAGCCAGAAATCAAAATTATGGTGTCCAAAATGGTAATTTTCCTTCACCTTTTGAGTAACAGTGAGTCCAATTTCACAATTTCCTGTATATTAAACTTTCTAAAAACAGGATGTCCAAATAAGACAATTGTTCAATTCAATGTGTCGAAAGGGCAGGTGGACACCCATCTGCCTAAGCCCTTTATCTCATGAGTCATAAGACACTGAAAAGTCCATGTCTGTTCAAACTGGGCATGTTACTAATGAAGTTACTTACTTACCTCTTGGAGTTGTATATTCTGTAATTGATGGCTTGTAATCAATTCCGTAAAGTTGGTGGAAATATTCCGTACCACAATCAGCTGCATCAAATCCACAGCTAAGAACATTACAGGACTGTAAAGATAACACAATGTACACGGCTTACTTTTAAACGTAAACTAGAACACGGACTCTGTCAGGAAGGGCCCTGCTAGTACTGGCAAACACCACGCCATACATTCTAACAGGGTTGGACTCAGAAATTATATATTAATCTGTGTGACACATTCTTGTACGATTGTGGTTTTACGCAGTACTTATTTCACTCATGTGAGGCGTACCAGCTCAATGCTTGAAGGAAAACACCTGTGACATCAAATAGCAAAAAACATAAGACAATCAAGTTGAATCAACTTCCTGATGCACCTAAGCTCAGAGAGCACATGAAGCTTCATCCAACTAATGGCATTTGACCTACAAAACAACTAAAAAGATTGAAGTCATATTATAAGCTGTTTATTAAAATGGATAAGAGCAGAATGCTATTTTTGTCCAGACTCAAAATACACATTCATGAACATATATAAAAGTTTGGAACCCAAGAAGAATGGACAGAAACTGTTTCATTAGAGGGAAAATTATTAAAATCGTCAGTTTGACAAATCATTATTCTGTTAGAGTATTTGAATGAACGTGTAAATAGCTTAAAATTTACCTGAGTCTTGGCTTGAAAAATAAATGCAACCATTGTTTATTCCCTGTTAGGGTTGATGTCAATATCTACAAAGATTTGACGATGGTCACTGTAATATGTCCAAAGTTGGACAACAGATGAAGCTTTCTGGTTTCGTAACCATACATGGTCAATATGGGAACCACTGTGGTGAGTGGGGGCTACAGTGCATTGATGAAACCCCATGCGTCTAAAAAATGTTATTAACTTCTCACTGGATCTTTTCTGAAGATCAATGTTAAAATCTCCTCCGATGATGGCAGAGGTGTGAGCAACACCTAAGAATACCTCAACAATATCACATATGTCCGAAACAGGTGTCCGTGGAGGGCAATACAGGAGAAGTAGTGAAGAAATGAAGGTGTTTTTTATTATTATTCAGTTGTAATGCAACTGCATCAATAACAGTTATGGCAGAAAGTTTGATCTTTTCCAGCTTAAAATTATCAGTACATAACACAGCTGCTCCTCCACCATGGCCAAATGATCTTGCAGTAGACAGACCCGTTTTAAAGTTGTCTATTACTACAGGCACAGTTTCATCTTCTTGCCATGTCTCAGTTAATGCCAAAATGTCAGATGTTTGGATATATGGGTCATTTTCAATGTCTTTCTTGTGTGTATGTCCAAGTTTTTGAATGTTAAAGAAACAAATCCGTATCGATTCTTGATGTTGAGTTTTGAGTTGTTCAGAAATAAATACAGATTGTTTGTTCTCTCTTAGTCTTTTCATTTCCTCTGATACACCACTATCAGCCTTTATAGCATTTTCATTAAAATCCTGTAGGAAAAGTCCTCCTAAAGAAGTTGCACGGCTTAATGCAACATATGCTTGGCCCTTCGTTCTGAGTTTATGAAAAGATATCACTACATTATTCAATGTCTGTCCTTGAACCTTATGGATCGTACATGCCCAACATAAAACTACTGGCAACTGTATTCTGAAGATTTCTGGGGAGCTATCAGATTTTCCAGCATTTTGCCTTACTTCCACAGGAAAAATTGGTACACCATCTGGATAAAAACGAAGTGATATTGTTGAAGATTGGCGAGCTAATCTTCCTATTTTGTTGTTGTCAAACTTAACAATCAGGGCTCTGGGTAAAGAGGATGACTGGTCACTGTACAAAATATCAAGAACAATTCCTGTTGCCCCATTAACCAACCCATCTGCTATGTCCAAATTCTTTATCAACATTATCCTCGCATATTTACACAGCGACAAGTGTTGAACAAGTCCTCCAACCACTTGATTGCAGTCATAGTTTTTCACAATTTCGGGGTACTTTGTGATAGCCTTGATGTGAATAGTTTGTTCATCTTGAGCATTCAACATCACTAGGTTGTGATCATCAACGTCTGCTCGAGTAGGATAGATATGAAGAGCAGTAGTAGGATAGCACTGGTGAGTTTTTGAAACTACTCTTGATTTGAGTATATCAATATCTTCAGGCAAAATCTCAGCTGTACGTAATCTGTTCAACATTTGAGCAAAGTCAAGGTCTTCCTTCTGACGCATTATTTCAGTAAGTTCTACAATGTTGAAGAAATTGTCCCACAAGCCTGCTAAGATAACAGATAGCTCTTCACTGTCTGCAGCGTTTGGGTCAGATATGTCTCCATCAAAAATCTTATGTTGATGAACTGGGGGCAACTGATAGAAGTCACCCACTGCTAAAATACTGACACCACCAAAAATCAATTTAGAGCCTTCAGTTCCTTTGGCTTCATGAAGACGTTTGTGAATATGAGCAAACATTGTTCTACCTACCATCGATATTTCATCAATGACTAGTATCTTAACCTGTGACATAGTAGCCTTGAATGTTGACAGAAGTGAAGGATTGGATCTAAGAGAGTAATATCTTCCGCGGGGCAAATGTAGAGCAGCATGCAAAGTAGTCCCTCCTATGTTGTATGCTGCCGGTCCCGTGGGACTTGTCAGGAGAACTACTGGGTAGTCTGGACATTCCCCTGGTTGCTGTAGTATTCGTATTGCTTGGTGATAGATGGCTTTTATAAGTTGACTCTTCCCTGTCCCAGCGCCACCAGTGACAAACAAGTGAAAGGGTTGTGGACTACTATTTTTCTCCTTTGCAGCAATTACATCCTTGCACCAATTAATGATGAAATTGAAAATGCTTCTTTGTTTATCATTAAGAGTGTGTATTATACTCATTAATTGTTCATCTCTAAGTGTATTATTTCTCATTGAAATTCCAAGGGTTGTATGTCTCTTAGAAACTTCAATGTGTTTGTTTTCAATGTTTTTTCCATCTTCAATTGATCGCACATCATCCAATCTCCTCTGTTCATTTTCCGGGTTAAGCATATCCCTTGCATGCTGTGGAGGGCCATTTTCATCATAGGACCTGAGGGCATCTTCAATTAATTCACTACGGTTTTTCAGTCTGGATTTAGTTGCAGTAACTATATCTTTAACTTCTTCAAATTTTGTCTCATATGGAGTGTCACTGTTAGATGCTTTAAGGTCAGATTCTTCATTTCTCCAATTATAAAAAAGCATTAATTGTTGATGGTAAAACTTTTCAGATTCTTTGCTTAAAGAAAATACATGATACCTTGGAATAGAAGGAGACAATCGTTTTTTCATCATAGATTCTTGATCTGTCAGAAGAAGAATTTTCGGAAGTGAATCCTCATTATCTTTAAAATCTTGATTGTTTTTCTTCACAGTTTCATACCAGGCTGCAAATTCCCACAGCGAGAGGTTTTCTATAATTTGTACATACGGTCTCATCTGGTATTTCTTAACAATTCCTTGCGAGAAAACATCTGTCTCTTCATCTTCTAGACTTTCTAAAACTGTCTTTGGGTTTAGTATCCCAATGCGGTCATCAGGCAAATCTGTGGGTATCCACACCATCTTTGTACTACATCGCTTTAATGGAATACTTAAGAGGCGGTAAGCAGCTTCTTGTGCACTTATTTCTCTATTACTAAGATAAACACTGCCGATTTTTCTCATTCTTGCTTTGACATCAGCATCTCTGAGCTCTTTTGCTGCATTTTTCATCATTTGAGACAGTTCTCGTTCATCCTTTGTTACATATGCAGCAATATAGGAGATACAGGCGTAAGGGTCACAAACAAATTGTAAATCCATGTTTGCTTTCCAGTTTGCAAGTATGATTTTGTTGTAGTTGTTGATGTTAATTGAGTTTGTTTGTCGTCTGTAGACAATAGAATTTCCAGATTTTGAAAAGGAAAGAGCTTTATAGTATTCTTCTTCACTTACATTGGCTTTTACTAGCAGTTGAAACAGACTGTGTTCATGTACTTGGGTATTTTCATCACATAGGACATTGTTTACTTTCTCTAAAATATGCTTAGCATTTTGTGCTTCAGATAATGGTTCTGTTTCTCCCTCCACAGGCTTTGAGAGCAAAGTTCTGTCACTTGGAGGTTTGGGATAGTGAAATCGACAGATATTTCCACGTTTACCACATGCCACTGAATGGCTATGAAGTTGCTTGGTTATAACTTCCTCGTATAGTGGATCATTTTCAGGTGGAAGGTTGCTTGTGACAAAAGTGTCAATCCAGGAACATATTTCATGATCAGAAGATTTGTCCAAGTCTGGGGCATCTTCTACCCATAAAACTGCATGACAGTGAGGGGATCCACGTAGTTGAAACTCTGTTCTTTGGTAATAGTGAGTTACTTTCCCAATAGGAGAAGACGCCGACTGGATCACGTCTTTAAAAAATGCTTGAAGCCTATGGTCAAATTGCCTAGCTGCAACAACAGGATTCTGCCTAAGCCAGTTACATTTTTCTTCATAAGTCATATTCTGAATATCATGATCACTAAAGTTTTGTCCGTGATGAAGCCCTATAGCACGAATTGTCTCTGGCCATTGTAAATCTGCACATGATAATGTTAAGAACCAAGTAAAGATGCCTTTAGCACGAACCATTGCAAGAAGTTCGTATTGTGCATGTTGCCAATAAGATGGTGAACCTCTAATTTGTTGCAGGAAATGGAAAGCCTGATCTTTGATGAAAATGTCATGCAGAAATTCTGGATCTTTTAATTGGCCTACTGTGATTTCTTTACGTCGGGCTTTTCGTAGAGCAATGGAAATTGCATCATGTATTTGTTCTTTTTCACAAACATTCAAAGCATACAAAAAAAATTGGAACACAGGATGCAAACCTGTTGTCTTGGTTGGTGATCCTCTGTATAAAGTATTTCTTAGGAGTAAGCTTTACCTTTCGTTTATTTGTGTCTTCATCTCCATATAGCGTGTGAAATCCATCAGGAAACAACAGAGGAAAGGCTAAAGATTCCCAACTTTTGTCTAAGAATGGATCTAATGGTATTCTTCCCTCGCCTGGTGCTATAGAATATTCTTTATCGTGGGAAGCAATCGGATTGGTTGGATGGAGACAGGTACTGTACTGAACACCTCGCATTTTCTCTTGTGGATCATGTCGGAGTTCTGGGTCAATAATGCCATTTCCTTCTGATGTTTCTATGTTATGATTACTCTCGGAACTCTCTAGCTTATCTATGATGATGTCTTCAGTGTTTTTATCATTGTGTGAAACATTATTATTGAAGAACAGTGAGGTGTGTACATCTGGACTTCGATCTTTACAAAGCTGAAGCCAGTCTGGTGTAAGCGTAATGTTCTTGTACAGTTCATTATTGACAATTAACCAGTTAAGTGCAGACAAAACTGAATCTGGGCGTATGTTTTGATGAAGATGATGTCCTATGTAGGATGATTTCCTTTTTAACTTAAGAGGAATTATTCCAGAATTATCTGGGGTTCTGGGAAGTGAGGCACACACACTTTCAGTATCAACATGTACATTTACAAATGAACCTACTATTCCTTTTTGCCTACCTCTTGGCAGATTAACCATTTTGAAAAAAACTATTCTCTGGGATACCAGTACACCTTCTAATTCTCCTAAACCTTTTAGTTCATTGGGAATTCCACAAAGGTTAAGATTATTATTAGAAGCCATAGCTGGCATATTACCTTCAATAATGTTAGTGTGACAACCACAACATATGTATGTTACACTGTCAAATGATAATATGTTTGTAAGGCATTCATTTAATAAGTTCAGATCGACGTTTTGATACTTTTCTTTTTTCATAATAACCATACTTGTTCTATAGAAAGTTCTGTGACAACAGCAGCAAAAATACACAGGCATATCTTCAAGTGATTTCTTAAATTTGTTGAAGCCATAAACCATGGATTGTCTTTTTGAGCGTCTATTCTCCGACTCTGTGGTCTTAATAACGTTTAAGGAGTCGCTATGCATGGATTGTCTTTTTAAACGTCTATTATCAGACTCTTTGGCCTTGATAAGGTTTAAGCAGGCACTTTGCATAGATTGTCTTTTTGAACGTCTATTCTCCGACTCTTTGGTCTTGATAAGGTTTAAGGAGTTGCTATGCATGGATTGTCTTTTCAGACGTTTATTTTTAGACTCTTTGGACTTAATGACGTTGAAGGTAACATTATCCATAGTTTCTCGTCGTTTTTTATGACTATCTTTATCTTTGTGGTAGATAGCTTTTCTGGCTACTTTATCAAGTTTACTACGTTTTTCAGACCTTCTTCTAGAGTCCTTCTGTTTTATCTCTGTTTTTTTTCTCTTCACATAGCTTCCTTCGTTTTTGCTTCCTCTGTTGAGTTTCCTTTAAGTGGTTTGACATTTTTGTTTTTCATTAAGTTCACTTCGTTTTTTACAGAGTTTTTGAGTAGATAATTGTATCATTCTATCTTTGTCTGTCAAATTTATTTTCATTCGCTTAGCTCGTTGACGAACAGCATCAGCTTCTTTAACTTTGGATTTCGCTGTATTTGATAGGTTACGTCTCTTGATTTGTTTGATTTGAGTTTCATAATGTTGTTTAGTATCATTTTGAATGTTTGCTGCAGTGATTTCGTAATGTGTTGCATTTAAACAAATAGCCAATCTAGATAAATACTGTTTGAGATGTTGGAAACTTGTAAAAGTCATGACTACTGCAGACCCAGAAGGTACTGGATATCCCAAGTGGTTTCGTGAATGTGGATCAAATATGTACTGGTAATTTTCTATTGAATATATTGCACTGGTGTATGCTACTCCCTTTCCATCCCCAAGCATAAGAAATATAAAGGATGAAACACTTGTTGATGTACTTAGATCTTTGAAAAAATCCTCAGTCACTGTCAACCCAAAATATTCACTTAATATAGATATTTTAGAGTACTGTTTATTGCATAATAATACGGATCCAACTATTTCCTGTATTGTCAAGTAATCTTGTGAGTAAATTTTGGAAAGTCTACTATACAGGCTATTTCCATTCTTGAGCCAGCAATCCACATGGTGAGGAGATGTGTTCTCAAGTTGGTAAGAGAATGCATGTATCAAAAAAATACAACAGTTGCAGGTACACTGTTTTCCTGAATTTTCCTTGAAAATAGGATTTCCCTGGTGAATTGTTCCTTGAACAGATGTAGGCTGTTTTTTTAATTTTTCTCGCTGATCTTCAAAGTAAGTAGATAACAGTTTCTCCTGAGAATTATTTTGTTTGTTACCTAAACAATCTTCTGATTTTTTCCCCTCCAATTTAATTTCTGTCTGACCCTTGACACAAACACCGTCTTGCTGAGGCAATGTTACCTGTGAGAAAAAAATAATAATAATAATATAATCAAGATTTATGGTTAAGTTTTATGTAACCTAAATTATAGAGTAAGTTTTGTATTTGGTAGTTTTTAATCCTTTACTTTCACTGCTATTGTCATTGTCTATTAATAATGATTTACATAAACTCACTTTTTTATGCAGCTTTCGTTCTCGATCATCCTTTAATTTGGAGTTGATACTTTTTTTTTTAAGTTTCGGCATTTTGAAGATTTAGTTAGATGACTGTCCAATTGTCATGTTCATCCTAGAGATTCCAAATCTGGAAACAGATATATATATATATACTTCAAACAAGAGCAATGACAAGATTGCATAATATGTCTGTCCAAAATGCACAAAAGTTTTGACAATAATTGGACATCATTTAAGCAAGATATCAGGCATTTTTAAAAAGTTAATATTTAAATTAACATGAACATATTTTCGACAAAATGAAAACTGACCAGTGTCTTCATGGGTTACACAAGTAGCTACTGAGTTAGTTTGACAAGAATTGAGCAACATTTAAGCTATACAGTTGAACCTGTGACCTTGGACTCACGACCCCAATTATTTTACAAGACACTCGCCTTCCCAAGTTGTACCAAGTTTGAGGTTGCTGCGTGAAATAGTGTAGAAGAAATGGCCCGGACAAGCGATATCATACAAAAACTAATACTTGAACCCGTGACCTGGATCTTGGCCTCACGAACCCAACTTTTTTACGCGACACTCCGCCTTCCCAAGTTGTACCTTTGTGCCAAGTCGGAAGAACGGACAGACGGACGGACGAGGCGCAAACCTATAGTCCCCTCCACCTCCCGGTGAGGGACTAATAATGATCTTACTGAAATATGACAGAGAAGCACACAAAACTAGTTTCAACTCTAGTCAGTATCTAACAGTTAATCCTGGCAACAAACAAATGGAATTTGCACTTTTTTCCATGCACATCGCTGTTGGTCACTCGTATGAAGCGCTGCGTCTGTATGCACTAGTGATCCTTGTTCGACGAAATCGGCTGCTCAGTGTACCCATAGCCACTGAAGCCGGCCAGGCGAAAACTGAAACGTTGTCTGTGTCAATAATTTTCACTTGGAAGTTTTCCTCTTTTCGATTGACTATGCACATCCCAAACCGTTTATGCCTATTTTGACAGCATCGCCAAGCTGAACGTCAACAATGTTTGATTGAAACTACACAGACGAAATTTGCAAGTTGTAAACAAAAGTAGTCCGTGTAATGTAGCTTTTCATTGATTGAATTGTATCAATGGACAGAAACTGACCAATCAGAGCGTGGGGAAGCTGTATCATACACGTGTGATTTGAAACAAATATCTATGGCTGTATTCAGAGGTGCGATTGCAAAATCCTACACAGTATTTCCTTATTTGGAAAATGATCATGTGATGATATACAGCCAATGGAATGCTTTG
>JAVFBY010201773.1:0-11010 GCA_034781015.1 Tonicella lineata | reverse complement strand
ATCAAGCAGGATTGTCTAAGAAGTGGAGAATACGTCGTCATATATGTGAAATACCCCTGAGTACGACGTTAAACACCTATCAAACAAACAAACATTGAGCTCAAATACGAAAACAATGTCCAGTTGACTGAAGCAAAGAGTTAGATTTACATCTATACAATTAATATGTTCTGCTCAACTGTGAGATGCTTCCTGGACAATACTATCCAATAGTAGGTAATATACAGATAATTGCCACCACACGGCTTCTGGAAAATATGGAACGTAATCAAGGTGAGGATAACTGATCGTAGAAACTAACATGGGCAATATTTTTGCGAAACTATGTCAATATCGCCCGTTTAATAGGATACAGAGCCAACCATAGATAGACTATCATAGCTAACATATTGAAACAGCGTAACTGGTAAAATATTTAGACCTTCTAAATAAAACAGTAGGAATTTTACCCGCTAATCTCTTTTCCAATCGTCCAGAAAATACAATTGGGAATTGAGCTTTTGGCTTATCAATATTACCATGGCATGGATAATAAGCGTAAGTTGCTCATGCTTTTGGGTTGGCTTTCAGCTACATCTAAAAAAAATGGGACAGTTACATCTGACATACAGCAGCAATAGTCTTTTCTTGTCGGCTTTTCTCCGACATTTAACGCGGACAATGCCACGACAGTGTTGAGCATCAAATAAATAAATAGATACATGTGACATAAGAACCTTAAGGATAATACCTTTATCTGAAATCCTCTTTCCAACATGAAAATCGATATTTACACCGTTATAATTTAAGCTGATATTGCACAACGTTATAACGATTGTTTGTAGGACAGTTATGACAAGCGACAGTTTACTTTTGTTCATTGACCAAGCTGGCTTTCAAAGAGGAGCATGACATTTATATAGAAATCATGTCACAGTTGTTTCAAGAAGTCACGATCCAGACATTTGTATAAAACACATAGATAATGGCATTGTCTTTGATCGTATTTGTACTACGACCGTATACCCAGATGCTATCCAAACAATAGACAATTAAACCGTGTGTTTATATCGTTGATATTTACCTGAAGTTTGATTAGAGGAGTCAGTCCATATTGTTGTACTCTTCTCTTTCTTCTTAATAATTAGGTCTGATACTCTACTTGATTAGGGACCTACGCTATATTTCTGGTGCCGAGGCATGGACTTCAACGAATATACCGACTTTGATGTGTACTATCGTCGTTTAGCTCTAGTTTTTATATATATATATATCATATTAGGGTATTTTTGCTTCGGTAAAGCCATATATAGTATATACGATAATCAAATATATGTCATTCAGCTAGAGGCCATATATGGAATTACAGACACAACGAATGCTTTTACTTCAATGTGGAAACTAGTTGAAAATTATTAACGGATGGATTAGTTATTGATACCCAAAAACCTGACCTACTATAAACTTGAACCGTTATTTCCAAAATGATAAATTATTCTGAAATTCTTTTTTGTTTTTACTGTAAACGTATCAAACAATTAACTGTTCATGATGTGCTGAATATTGCGGAGCATACATTCAAGTTCCCTTTGAGGAGAGTTTACTTTTGTATCTAACAAAGTCAAATGTAGCGGTTTACTACTTTGATACACATTGGTTGAGCCCTCTTCAAGTCGAACAGCGCTGAAAAAAGGCATTAATATATCGATGATTGGTTAATTATTGTTTAACGCCACATTCAGCGGTATTTCAGCTACGCTGTGGCGTGAACCTTCTTACAAGTACTATATTCCATAATTCCAATGATTTAACTGTTCCAAATCAAAAGCATACAAGAATATATATCGCAAAGACAAATGAAATGAACTGAAAAGGACAGACATAAGTGCTAATAATTCAAAATATATCTAACATTAAATACCATCATTTCAATTGCAAAAAGCTAAACATCTCTAAAACTATTTTACATTATATGGCAAGACTTTCCAAAACATCTTTTTTTTAGTTATATATTGTGACATAAATATATTTGTCCAAGGAACCCGACGACATCATTGACAACCTGTACATCAAAACCAGACACGAGTGCTGAAAATTTTATAATACATTAAGGATTTTAACAAATTACCATTTAAATTATTGAAAAAAGACAAGATTAAGTTTCGGTAACACTGCTTGAAACATAGTTTTAACAATTATTTAATTTTTATAATTTATACTCGGAGAAATGGGTTTTGGTGAGCCACCAGCACTATGTGTTATTTCGCCACCCTCCATGGAGCACCAGCAGCGGTAACCAGCCGATGAAGATATCAGGGTTTCCATGGCTGGTATACTCACACAAAAGAACTAAATTTAATAATAATAAGTGTCTTCGTCACAATTTACCCATGAGCCACCGCCTTCTGCAATTGCCATCTAACTTCGGTTTGTTAATATTTAGATTAAATTAAATTAAAAATTAAGAAATGCTGACTGCGAACGGTCAGGTTTGCTGACGGTTTGATTCCCGTGTAGACCTTTAATTACATTAAACCATAATAAGTTTGGTTGCTTCGTCTGTGCCTCTGGCACTCGTCAGCAGTAGGCCCTACATAATAACAATGCCACTTCGTCAAATTATCAAAAACCCAAAAATCGCACCATTGTGACAAATGTTAATATTTGCTAAGTATTTAAGCAAATATTTATTTTAACAGTCGATTACGTTGATACAGGGGGTAATGAGATGGCGGTCGGCGTTATGTCGGGTTATTCCACCTGTCACGTTTGACTCGGTTCCCAAAAGATTTATCCATAAATGTTGTCACGACAAGTCATTGTTACCGCTCATTATAAATACCATAATATGGGTTTTATATTATATTTACTATTCCGTCTGCGTGAATGGTCTGTGGACCAACTATTCATATTTGTGGGATTTGTTTTCAATTCCCTTTAGATAACCTTTCCCTCAATTTTTCTTTCATTCTTCTTGTAAGTTAGTTAAAGTAAGATGGACAGTTACAGGTATTTTTTTTTAGCCAAGACGATATCAAAAATACCATGCACGTAGAAGTATTTTCCAAAGTTACCTCATTAGCAGGACTACGACTATTTTTTTAAGACAATCAATGCAGACAACGTAGACTTTACTGCCTTATACAGCATGAAGTCAAAGTCTATGTTAGAGTGTACTAGTGATCGATACGGTTAATTAAACAAATCGTTAGAACCTAATCGCCTAACAGTTCTACTTTATTGAAACACACTTGTGACATCAATCTATTGTTTAAACGTTCTATTACTTTTAAGGAATGGAGATTCTCTGAGTGGCAATGAAATAGGTTTCTGGGTAAATTGCAGTTAGGTCCTTGCTACATGTTTGTGCATAGAGACGATTTATTCGTCCATGAGCTCGGAATATGTATTAGAAGCATCTCAGTATAAGATGGTACACGACTCGATTGTATACTATTCACTTGAAAAGATGCCACAGTCCTCACACTCGCACGCAGTTGTTTAGCAAAATGACTGTTGAATTAATAAATTAATCAATTTGTATCCACTATTTTCCTTTAAGAAATACGTTTTTCTTAAAGATCCAAAAACCCAAAATCTCTTTTATCAACAAAACCAGGTTGCTATGAGTTAACGTAGTATTGACATTTGTCCTTAAATTAAAAACAATACCGTCGAAATGAAATCGTTTTCATTGATTATTTAGTGTGTGCGAGCAAAGAGAAATCATGCTAAAATTCCAGCTCGAAGCAAAGAGGGCATGGCATTGTTGGAGTCCCGTTTTCGTCACTGGATTAAAAAAGCTCCTACTGTGTCACGCTTGGCGACAGTTTAGGGTATCGCTAAGGTAAGATTTTATTAGATACCAATCATTTGCGAGAATAAAAGCGGAATTTCGCCTATCAAACTCACAAACCTTATTTATGCTAAGGTATGAATAGGCTACACGGGTTTACAGTTTGCCATATATGGTCAATGGGGTCAAGCTCAAAGAAAGGTCATTTACGAACGGAACGTATACTAGTATATGAATACTAGAGATATGAATCTACATGTTAAACTCGCCACATTGTGATCATGATATCTAGCTAAATATTTAATTTTTCTTCTTGACAGTGACTGTAGGCCTACTGCAATGAGGGATACATCAGTGTCCAAAGGCCAGGTTCCCCAAATGGGAAAAGTTTGTGCAAACATTTGTACAAGAGGACTGAAGAGGACCGGTATCAGTGCTGAGAACCGTCTTGACATGAAACCAGCACGGCAAAAAATGTCCTCGAAGGCGAGCCAAGAATGGCTGTTTTTGATGGAATTATTTGGTAAATCTCTTCGTTTTACACCTGATAGTCATCTATACTATAACTCTTTAAAGAATAACTTCAAAGTTGAAGCCAGAAAATAATTATGTTGTCATTACCACTAGAAGCTTGGAAACTTAAGTCTTTTCGCCGCATATTTTAATACTAAAAAGTGGACGTGGCTTATTTACATTCCAAATTGGCTTATTCTCGTAACTGTAAGCCCATGTATGTCAATCACAATCCTCGTAATACGTGAGTTTCCGCCCCTTCATTTTAATATTCTGGAAGCATATTTAAATTTAATACTTTTAGTTACTTTTTAACTTCTACTATAGGCTAGAAATCGGGGGTGGAATTTACGAAAAGCTTCTAACGTCTGCATCGTGAGAAAAATGTCTTTCTCTGCATTAATAAAAAATATATATATATAATTGCGCAGAGAACATTGGCAGAATTTATTTTGGTGAAACTTCGGTTCACTCCAGTGTCGGTCTCTGTAGCTGATGTCGGCAAATTATTGTGCCTGCTAGCCAAAGGCCCCGCTTCGAAACCCGGTAGAAGCATGCAGAATTTTCTTTCTCTACATTAAGAAAAAATAAAGATTCTTGTATAGACATGTCAGTCACGTTTAAAACTGAATCGATTAAATTACTAAGTTAGCCTTTTCATTTTGTTACATTTAGTTTCTGTCTAGCCATAAACTAAGTCGACGAGTATATACGGCCGCAGACCGTTTACAAAGAGTTGGATTTCCGTGGGTGAAATAATCTGTCATCGTTGAAACCCGTCCCATCAAAACTCATTTACAAGGCGACAAGAAACTAGTATGTCTCCCTAAACCCGCCACTTTTATTACCCCCATCAGAAGGATTTTAAGCGTGGTTTGCTTTGGAAAACACTTGTTTGACATTTACACCCTTTACACCCAAGTGACCTAAAACACCACAGTTGCACAACATGGCGACTACCAGCAAGGTAGCTAGTGAGCTTAACAGGCAAAATCCATTTAACTCCACACGGTTCTGTTCGTGCGGAGAAATGACTTTGAACTCACCGCCTTTTTCCAGGCTGCATGCTTATCCCGTCTTTTCGTTTCTGTATGTAGTTTGAAACTCAACAAAACATTTTAAAACTGTTTTTTATGTATTAAAAATTGATCTTTGACAGTAATTTTTTAAAAATCAAAATTATTCCGTGAGTTTTTCGAATTGGACTGCCATCTTGCTACTCTCGTTGACAAACAATTTCACTTTGTAAAAATCTTCACTGAGCGAGTTTGCACATATAAATGTCTCAGAAAGTTTGATTGTACCAAACAAAATTGTTAATTACTAAATTGGACAAGTATATGCTGATAAATAAAAAAGTTATAAATTACACATTTTTGTTCAACACTGCTCTGTATCCTTATATACGGATACATAGTAGACTATAACAATGACACAGAACTCTGCATCTACCATCAAGGCAGTTCACGGATTTATAAAAAAATATAAATGATTGATTCATCGGCTTATATTTGAGTATTTAAAGAATTGACTTGTCAACTGACATTTGTTTTATTGCAGCCAGGACCATCCGTTTCCCAAATTTGGAATACATTAGAAATTTATACTGCACATGGATGTAGGCTATATAGCGCCTTATGTAGAGAGAGATTGACAGCCTTAACTTGGGTAAAATTTCGGGCGTCGGCCTATATAGCTCAGTTAGTAGAGTGTTGGCCCTGCTAGGCAAAAGTTCCGGGTTCGATCCCCGGTGGAGGCATGTCAAATATAAAATAATATATATATTTATAAATGCAGAGAAAGAAAATTTGACATGCCTCCACCGGGGGTCGAGTGCGTATATATATATTTTAAAACCGTTGAAAATAGATGGAAACCCAGTCAGCATGTCCATATTGGGCCCGCATGGGAAGACTGTGGGCAAATGAGGGCAAGTATGGGCGTTGGCAAAATGCGTTATGTCTGTGTCTGGCCGATATTGGCAGTCAGTGGGCAAACAAGTAAAAGTTGGATGCGTCCAATCTGTGACATTTCTTCACCATGCTAATATTGGCAATTGGCCGACAAATGAGTGCGATTTAACACATTTAATCCGACTTTGTTATCATTTATTCCATAACCTGCAATATTATATATACCTCCCATTTTGAATATCGCGAATTTGCCCCCCTTTACCGAAAAGTGACGACGTCATTTTATAAAGGGATGTTAACTAGGCTACTGTGATATCGTAACGTCTCAACTCGAAAGCTCAGTATTAGTCAGTGTGGGTTGGTTGTGGGCAACGTGTGTCATGTCTGCATCTAATTGATATCGGCTTATTATAGTGGACAGTTACACGTTGGCCCCACGCGAGCAAATGTGGGTAACACGCGGGTAGTGTGGGCATATGGCAAGCTGAGGGCAAGCTCACACGGGCCCAACATGGGTAAATGATCGAGGGCTAGGTGCCGACAAAATGAAGCTGAGGAGGTGGGGCACACCTCCACCTGGCCCATGTGGGCTGACATTTATTATTATTACTTCTATTTTATACAAATTAACACTTTTTCAAATCTTATATGAATTTATCTCCAAATTTCATCTTTGTGTATGTGTTTACTCGCGTGTTTTTTGTTCTGAGCAGTAGGCCTACAATATATGAATGCCCAACGCACCAACTTTTTCTCCACAGGGATTGACCCGTCGAAAACATAGAGATCATTTGGTGTTACTGAGTTGCATCGGGGATTTCTGGCATTCCATCTAAGGGTGATGACATAACAGGTTCATTTAATTCTGTAAAAAAACCTTCCTAATTTGACACTTCTGGAAACAATACAGTAATCCGAAACCTTTAATGTCCTTATTCGTTATGCTGGAATAACTGTAGCTGTCAAAATGGACAGTCTGAATCTGTCATACATGACAAATCCTAACGCCAGGCTATCGGTTTGCTCAAGATGGATCATATGTCGTCAATTCGCTTCTTTCAGACACACTACACGGAGAGGAAACTTGACGGGATTTAAGAAGATGATGTAACAATTCAGTGTGTGAAATGTCATAATTATAACGCTACAGAGAAAACTGGGGAATTGTCAAAGCGTATGAGTGTATGAGAGCTCGTAAATTTAACATCGATCAATCTAAGCTGAGGGTCCTACCCTTTATTTTTTGTTCCACGGCAAGTTTTCAGACAACGAATACCACCTTTAACCATTATCTCATTTGAACTAGCAAATTCACTGACGGACCAGCAAAGAACAACTGAGTCTGTTCATGTTTTTGTGTCATTGTTTAAGTAAATGAAACTGTAATGCATTAATAAGTAATATAAAAAAAAAACCTGTGACATATCATTTATTGTGATTTTTATATTGCATGTTTAAATTATTGTTGTTATTAATGTACATTCTGTGATAGTCGATAATACTAGTCCCTGGTGGACTTATGTTGTATTGTTTTAACATCGACTTAAAATAAAGTTTTCTTATCTTATCTTAACAGTATACGCCATCAATCTCGATTGACGCTACTTTAAAACAACATTCTGTAGGACTACTTTTTAGTGTTGTGGAATTAGGTAGTTTATTTGCATTACATGAAAGCTGACATTTCTATGGAAACCCGGGGGACAAGATTTAATCAGGTTTAAATTTATTTTAGCTAGATAAGATGTGGTTTCTTCATAAACAATTCATAGACTGTAATCGTCTTTGTAACAGGTTTCCTAAAGTAGACGGTATTGTAGAGAATTGGTTGCCTCACTTCCCTCCTTATAAGCCTGCTCACAATAACTGATAACATTTTATGGGTTTAATTTAACAAGTGTCTTGTTACGTAATCCTCTTTTCTGCAATTATCTCAGTTATCTCTACGTTGTTACTGTTTAAATAGGCATTTTTTTAAATAGCTGAATTGTGTTATATGCGGGCATCTCACTTTAAGTGTGTTAACACAATTCAATTGGGTAAGAGTTTTCGAGATTCGGAGATGTAATTCTGGCTTTCAGTGCCAGCTGTACATGTACCGGTACAGATAATTAACCAAGCCAAATTTAAGGAGTAAAGATAAATTCTTATCATAATTGTATATATTTTATAAAAAGCAAAGCATATTTCAATAATTTGTTTCAATTGTTTTAATACACTGAAGTAGGCTTAGATATAGCGGAATAGATAAAGACATTTCCTGTGAGGCTTTGTTTCTAGATTAGCGGGGGTTTATCTGTTCGAGAGAGTTACTCATTACATCCCTAATAGTCTTCCTACATTATTCAAGATTATTACCAAAAAGTGCGCGTGTTATAATTTCGGAGGAAAGCAAATTGAGCTTTTAATTGTGTAATTTGTAATTAAAATAATCAACGAGTTTTAAATGGTTTCATTCAAATAATGAATTCATAATAGAAGTGTAGGTCTACCATTTTTTTTTTACAGATAGTAGTATTATAGAAGATGACCATTATACTAAACGTAACTTTGTTGCCAAATTTAATCGTTTTTGACAGATTGGATGCACTAATTAAACTTTATCAAATTGTGTGCACATATTCGGACAACTAAATATAATTATTTTAGCTAAAATGTCAATTTTTATTCCACGACATTAAGTTCTAAACGGTTGGGGTCAACAAAATGTATAAACGCTCCAGGAACTATATCTAGAAGTGTATGCACCAACTGAAGGAATTTGGGGAACGCTGAAATTATTAGCATGAGTGAAATCCAAGAATGGGGTGGTTGCTTACATACGTATACAAGTACACGTTTGGAGGATGTCGTGCACTGTAGGCCTATGTAGTAGAAGTATTTGAAATGAATACCAAGTGATGTTTGATTGTAAAAGTTAAATAATTTAAGGAACAATTTGTTACCACGCCATTGTTACATAAGACCTAGTGCTATAAAATGTAGAAGTTGTTTCAAAATAAACACAAAATCAATCTAAATAATTTGGTATAATATATAGAAAATGCATTTAATATAATTATGTAACATGTAATAAATGTCCGCCATGCATGCATGGCAACTCTGTATTGTTACCTCCCGTGCCACCCAGTGGGCAAGAAGTGAATGCAGATGGATTTTGAATTTTTAGTTAACAATAAATTGTCATTCAGATGTGTTCAGTCTCACTAGAACCTGTTAAGTCTGTGACGAAAACGTCCCCTTAACCCAGGATGGCCTGTACCAATACTGTTATTAGTGGTCTCTACTATGTATTGAAGAGCTGTTCCAGGACTAATGACTATGTTTTTATTGAAGTGTGATTGGAGTGGACATAGATCACCGTCAGCTGACCGCATCAAACCGGACTCTAATTACGCCCAGTGGTCAGTGAAAATACAATAAATACATGGATAGAGACAAATGACCTCTTATCACATCAACAAACACATGACGTGTTAGACAAAGTCTAATGGAGCAACGAGTCCATGAAATCAGGGTAGATATTAACGGTGGTTCTAGAAATTCAATAAGTAAGATTTAAGAATTTTAAGAAGGATTTTAGATTGTTGCTTAATCCTAATATTGCCTTTTCTTAGAAAAACAGGTGTATAGCATCTGACAAAACATCACTTTGGTAGCTGTTCGCAGTCAGATACATGATCACACCAAAATGATTAGGCATCCCACCTATACTCAGACAAATGTCTCATTCTGCGGAAGTTAATGGTCCATTGTCTAAAATGTATGGTAGCCGATCCGCACCATTCCATGTTTTGACAAAGTAAACATAACGGTAAAAAGAAATATCCTTCAAATCGGAACATTCACACACTACAACCACAATATCATCATTCCCATGCCACGTGGGTACTTGTGATATTTTCAATAGTGGCAATATAAGTTTTCTTTGTACGTTATAAAGAAATAATGCCACATATTTTTCATCGTCATGAGTGAAGAGCTCACTACGTTATGTAGGAAGAGGTTCCCGTGACGTCGCTATTGTTCTGTGACGTCATGTTGCCACTGTACAATGTAAATAGTTTTACACCAAGTTTAAGCCTACACCGAAACCCACAAAATGTGTAGTGTGGGAAAAAATTACATCGAACATGACCATTGTGATTCCATGGATATCTCTCTCGTCTGTTTATTTTCGAGTGATATTCATCGTGTTACACACGTTTCCGTTGGATAATCTCCTATTACTACACCATTAGGATTAAATTTCAGTCTTAATTTTTTCCTACTAAAACAAATCTACATGTACATAATCAAAATTAAATATTAACTCATATCGAACACAATATGGGCTACCGTTATAGAAGAAGCAATACTGGGGTGCGACCGTCATCCCATCCACCGCAATGCACAGTCGGTATATCAATTATTTTGAGTCTGGCTTTATGTTAACATTAAAGTAAACACAGTGTTATACGATACAGGCTCTCAACAATCTTCTTACAAACGCAATGGTAGTAGTGTAAATTGTAAACGTTCAATTTATTGACCCGAATGGAAAAAAAGTGCAAAAACCACACACAGATAACATAGAAAGGTTAAAGATACATTGCACAGAGTTGTAAATCCCTTTTGATAAATCTTCTTTTTTTTTGTTTGATCGTAAACCTTCTGATGGTTTCGTTATAATTCGAAACCCTTTAGATGTTTTCTATCTATCCTTATTTCTGAAAATATACACAGTTAATTAGGGAGTTTCTTTTCTATATTTTCAGCCAATCGAGTTTCGTCAAGACTGTATAATCCGTAAACAATTTATCTGACAAA
>JAVFBY010201662.1:0-11017 GCA_034781015.1 Tonicella lineata | reverse complement strand
AGAGTACATCCTTGTCTCCCTCAATGGATTCAGCCTCTGCCAGAGTCTGTCCTTGTCTCACTCCAGTGACTCAATCTCTACCAGAGTCTGTCCTTGTCTCACTCCAGTGACTCAGTCTCTACCAGACTACCTCCTTGTCTTCCTCCATTGAATCTACCAGAGTCTGTATCCGTCGTCATATAGGTGAAATACCCCTGAGTGCCACGTTAAACACCAATCAAACAAACAAATAAACCAGAGTCTGTCCTTGTCTTACTCCAGTGACTCAGTCTCTACCAGAGTCTGTCCTTGTCTCACCCCAGTGACTAAGTCTCTACCAGAGCCTGTCCTTGTCTCCCTCCATTGACTCAGTCTCTACCAGAGTACCTCCTTGTCTCCCTCCATGGATTCAGTCTCTACAAGTCTGTCCTTTTCGCACCCCAGTGACTCAATCTCTACCAGAGTCTGTCCTTGTCTCCCTCCATGGATTCAGTCTCTACCAGAGTCTGTCCTTGTCCCACTCCAGTGACTCAATCTCTACCAGAGTCTGTCCTTCTGTCCTTGTCTTCCTCCATTTACTCAGTCTCTACCAGAGTCTGTCCTTGTCTCACTCCAGTGACTCAATCTCTACCAGAGTCTGTCCTTGTCTCACTCTAGTGACTCATTCTCTACCAGAGTACCTCCTTGTCTCCCTCCATTGACTCAGCCCTAACATAGTCTGTCCTTGTCTCCCTCCATTGACTCAGTCTCTACCAGAGTGTCCTTGTCTCCCTTCATTGACTCAGTCTCTACCAGTGTACCTCTTTGTCTCCCTCCATAGATTCAGTCTCTACCAGAGCCTGTCCTTGTCATACTCCAGTGACTCAATCTCTACCAGAGTCTTTCCTTGTCTCATTCAGTGACTCAGTCTCTACCAGAATACCTCCTTGTCTCCCTCCATTGACTCAGTTTCTACCAGAGTCTGTATCCGTCGTCATATAGGTGAAATACCCCTGAGTACAACGTTAAACACCAATCAAGCAAACCAGAGTATGTCCTTGTCTCCCTCCAATGACTCAATCTCTACCAGAGTCTGTCCTTGTCTCCCCCCATTCACTCAGTCTACCAGAGTCTGTCCTTGTCTCCTCCATTGAGTCAGCCTATACCAGAGCACCTCCTAGTCTACCTCCATTGACTCAATCTCTACCAGAGTCTGTACTTGTCTCCCTCCATTTACTCAGTCTCTACCAGATTCTGTACTTGTCTCCCTCCAGTGACTCAGTCTCTACCAGATTCTGTCCTTGTCTCCCTCCATTGACCAGCCTATACCAGAGTACCTCCTTGTCTCCCTCCATTGACTCAATCTCTACTAGAGTCTGTACTTGTCTTCCTCCATTTACTTGGTCTAAACCAGAGTACCTCCTTGTCTCCCTCCATTGACTCAATCTCTAGCAGAGTTGTCTGTCCTTGTCTCCTTCCATTGACTGACAACTACTAGGAAGTAAACCGATCAGTCTGACATAACATATGGTGGGGTGTTAATGTCTGAACCCAATTCCAGAAAATAACGCAGCGGGAAAATATGCTGCTAGAGGTAATAGATTGCGTATAAAATTTATTTTTGTGTACAAATTATGTATAGTTAAAATTAATTTTATCTCAGAATAGTTGCACATACAAAAAACGAGTTAATAGTTTTAAAACATCGGATTTTATTGAAGAAATACGGTTCACAAGAATGTTGTACAACACCCAGTGTTCCACGGAGTAATCGGGGTGAGTGCGAGGAACAACAACCCTGGTATAGATTGCAATCATTATAAAAATGATAACATGCTTTTATGTTTTATTTTGAAGGTAACGTCGGACGTGAACCCAGCAGACCTAGTTCCAAGGTCCAGAGGGGTAGAGATATGGATCATCGCAGTGGCAGTCTCTGCTGGATTATTATTACTATTATTATTAATTTTACTTTTATATGCGGTAAGTGTCTTTCTCAATTCAACTGTCCTGCGTTAATCTTGCATATACACTGACATTACTCATACTGGAGTAACATTAACTTCCTAATATAGTATTACATTGTTTCTCATTATTTGGTTGTGTTGAATGACAAAACAAAACTAATCAAGTTTTAATATCAAATGTAGCCTATTCGTTGAAAATTTTATAAAATTTAAGTTGTTGGTTTTACATACACATGAATGATAAACTATAATGGAAAGATCATATAGAATATCTTTGTGATAAAATATCGCGTAAGGTTAGGATGATAAATCTTTTGAAAGAATTTCTTAACAGAAAAACGATCATAACTTTATACTATTCTCTTGTTTTTCCTTACCTATCTTATCTTATGGAAACTAGGGCTGGAGCAATAGTTGTGTCACATTTATAGTCATTTATTTCTCTTCAGAAATGAGACGTTAGAATTATTACTCAGTCTCTGTAAATCCTCAGTCATAGTAAAGCCATATTTTTTCGCTATAATATTTTACCCCTAACTAAAGTAAATGAGTTGCAAATAATAACAATAATAAATATATTTTGAAATATGTTTGATTCAATTATTTTTTTAATATTAATTTAATATAAATCTATTGAGTATTGCAACGTAGTTCCATAGTTCGTGCTAATTGTCGAGAGATTTAATTTCGAACGTGACTCGGCTAGATGCCCTACATGCATACCACAGTATGAATAAAATATTAAGTAAGTACATCTGTTCCCATTGGTTATCGTAAACGGACAAGCGGTAGAAGGACAGGTTGTCCCAATGTGAATGTTAAACACGAATAGAACATAATTCAAACGCAAAAATAACGTCACTCAATTATAACTAACGCTTAGTCTGAACCCAGGACAAGAACAAAATAATGGTTTCTCGGGGTTTCGCACCAGCGTCCTCAAAATGTTAAGCTCAAAAGTCCAGGGGCCGATTCCTCAAAGCAGTTTCTGACTTAAGTCAAAATACCAAATTAAGTGCTGTTGAAATTTGTGCACAAAATTTCACACAAATATAGTGTTACTATATACCTAGAACCATCACAAAAATAAATTCTAAATATTAAATATCAAAATTCAAAAGTATGTCATTTAGGTAGATTTAAAAATGTTGACTTAAGTATAAAACTGCTTTGAAGAATCGGCCCCTGCGCTTTATCTTACTGAGCTTTGTCTCCACTGAAATTTTGTTGTTAAAATTTCGTATATAAATATGTTTGGCCTTAACCGATGACGTTATACCTTCTACCGGAGGCGAGTTCAATAGGCCTAACACTAGCGGACACTCGCTAGCTATTGCTGTTGAACGACACTTCTCGCTAGCTTTCCTAAGAGATAGTTCGCCGAGTTACCCGAGCAAACCAAGATGGCGTCGGACAATGGGGGAAATGAATGATTTACTTTAATAAATGACAATAATTCCCAAACTGTTTTACATAGAGGATCTATTTGGTGCCTCATCAGTCCCAAAATAGTAACCAAAATATTTAGACTACATAAAAATTAACCCGATGGCTTTATTTTGTGGAAGAAGATTTATTTTGGCTGATATTTTGGCAGCTTCACTGTCGGCAGTGGACTTCCCTTGACATACTGGCCTATTGAACGGAGTTTATCCGAGACGGCTAGCCGAGAAGTCATTTCCGTTCAATAGGGTTGATTGATGTCTAACGAAGTGCAAGCTAGCATGCTAACCTTATTTAACACGCCTCGGGGTACCTATTTACAATAAAAGTTTCCATGTGGTTGTATGTGAGACTGTGGTTGGCAAGAGGTTCCTGTTGCCCCAGTGTTCTCACAGATAATTTGTTGTGGCCTCCTGGTTTGCGTCCTGTTTTTTTTTTTTTTTTTTTTTTTTTTTCAACAGCGACGTCATGGTGGTTTCCTCCTCCAACTGAGCATACACGCCGTCATACAAGCGAAATAACCTTGATGGTGACATAAAGTCCAATCAAAGTAACACGTACATGTAGCATTTTCTAGTAACGTAAGTATTTAAGGACTAGGCTACGCCTACCTTCATACTCGTAGTCTAATGTACGCGCAATACTAAATGAATCTTTTGTAATTCTTTTTGTTTATTCTAGTGCGGATTTTTTAAGAGGAAGCGACCAGAAGAATCTTTTTCGGACACGGAGCCATTGCAACCTCAAAACGGACACACAAAGCGATTAAATATAGAAGACAGAACTTACGAGTGAAACTTAACTATCATTTATAGTGATTATTTTCATGGATTTTAAGACACACAGTATGTGCCAAAAGTTCAGACCATAACAGCATCTTCCTAGTGCAATTCTGATATTGGCACAAAGTTATATCATCAACCTTGCAACACGTACCCTGATTCGGTTGTCAAGGTGAATTGGCTAAAATAAAACCACATAGTATTTTAACATAGCTCAAGGAGAGCTAACTTCTCCTAGTCTGACAGAAAGTATAGCCTAAGCCTGACAATGGAAAGCAAAAGTTTTATTTCGGGGCACAACGAAGTCACCGTGTCTCAGGAAAATCCTCATTTTGTCATCTTTACTCATCTTATCCGCCATTTCGGTCAGTGTGGGTTACATATACATGTAGGATACTGCCTGTGTATTGTGAGATGTTTCGCAGTGGCAAACAGCTCAGTATAATTGTAGATGGTACTCAGCCGATGTATTATAAGATGCCTCGCTGTGGCAAAACATCTCTCAGTATGATTTCAGCTGGCACTGAACCGATGTAAAATGAGACGTTTCAAAGTGGCAAACAGCTCAGTACTACAATTGCAGCTGGCACTGAGTCTGTGTATTATAAGATGTCTCGTAGTTTCACACGGCTCAGTATAATTGTAGCTGGCACTGAGTCGATGTATAATGAGATGTATCGAAGTGACAAACAACTGAGCATAATTGTTACTAGCACTGTGTCGGATTAATGCCCCCCATGGGCAAACGAACTATGAGGTCCCAGTATTTTTTTAAAGGGTGGAAAAACAACAACAACTTTAAGAAAAAATATTATTTATTTGGACAAAACTAACAAGAAATAAAATTCACAATTCAAACAAAATTCATCTATACTTTATACTTTGAATCTGCATTAAAGGTCAACCCTAGACAGAACCTTTACATTTTACAAATAAAAATACCTTTTATGCCGTTTAAAAAAACGTATAGCTTAAAAAAATTTAAATTGGCCCTTGACATATGACCGTCAGAAGTTACACAGACTCAAGCAAATTTTTGCCGTTGCCATCACGGTTGGAATTTCAAATGACCAATCACTGCTGCTTAAATCACTACCTTTGCTAATCCAATCTAAATATCCAATGCCCACCATGAAGTCATCAGCAGAACATCAGTTGATATCGCCTGATTTTCAAGCATTATTCAAATTCTTTTTAAATTTTTCATCCATTTTTTAAAAATCGTAACCATGAAGCCTATATATTCATTTCGACATGTTCGTGTTAATAATTTAACCACTGTTGGTGTTGATATTAATACAAAGTTAAAAAATAATAAAAGTTCACGGAATCTCTGCACAACCTTATCCCTTCCCAACTGGCTAAGGCCGATTCCTCAAAGTAGTTTCTGACTAAGTCAAAATACTAAATTAAGTTTTGTTGAAATTTGTGTTCGAAATGTCACACAAATATAATGTAATTATATACCTAGTGGCATCACAAAAATAAATTCTAAATATTAAATATCAAAATTCACAAGTATGTTATTTATGTAGATTTAAAGATTTTGACTTAAGTATAAAACTGCTTTGAGGAATCGGCCCCTGGACCTTAATACGTCTTAATTCCATTCATGATTAGACCATTCCGAAACCTAGCAGAGATGAAAATAGCCCTGAATCTCAAACATGATGTATTTCCACTTGGCGTTGGTGCTACGACTAAAGCCGGTGGACGGTGGAATATTAATGTGTTATCGAAGTATACATTAAGGATCTGTTGGAAATGTTTAATTATGTGATTCCGCGGTGTCAAATGCCTGTTTATGCCCACTGATAGTCTGGGGTCGAAACAATTGGACACCAATTGGAGGCGTATCGACGGTAACTGTGTGTTTGATTTTTTAAAACAGGTTTATGGAACTATTCTCAAAGAGATGGTCGAAATTGTCAACTCCAGCTGATAATTAGTACAGAAAACTCTTCCTATCTTTAACACCATTTTGACGAATAATCATGTGCGTGTGTGTGTCTTGTTTGTGCACCCTGTCCTTGCCAGTTTATGGCATTTATGTTGCCAGTGGACTTTATAGTGGTTTTCTCAACCCATGTGCTGATGTGCTCGATACGATTGGAATAACCTTGAGAGCCGTGAAAGTCCCTAGATCAAACAACCAAATAAGCCAACCATAGACTGACCCACGGGTATGATTCAGATATGAATAAACTGGACTAGTTGATTTGTATGTAGAAAATAAAGGACATATATAGACAGCCAGAATGGGCAGATTCAGAGGTTTGCTAGAAGGGTGCCACCGTGGGATCAAACTTTCATGTTAAATTGGTTGAAAGTTCAGGGCCTCCCAGGCTCCCGAATCTCTGAAAGGGATGGCGCGCGGAGAAGCATCCCGAGGTATCTTGAGTAATGGAATTTGCAGTTTATAGCCTATCATAATAAAAACGGCATCAATTTGCATAAATTTTACAGGTTTTGTTTTATCAAAAGTGGTGGGAAATCTTATCAGGGGTCAACTATATCTTAACTTAATATTGGGCTGTCGGACCGAAATGAATTGTAGGTAAAATGTATAACCACTGGCACAGAAGCCCCACATGTATCAACAAACCTGATAAACCACATAACATTGAATTTGCATAGCCGTGTTGGAAAAGTTCCAGGCAACCGGGGTAAATCTCCTGCGTGGAACTATCGTTCTTATGACATACAAGTTCGGAATGATCAAGATTGGGGTCCAGGGGCCGTTGTCGCCTCGTCTTTGGAAGCCATGGTAATGCAGGAGGAAGCGCGGAATTAGTATTCTGGGCTATTTTGAGCAATGAACTTTTTATTCAAGTATAGTGCAATGTAATTAAAATTGTCTTAATTTGTGGAATTCGTACCGTTTTTTTTAGAAAGACAAATCGTGGTTATTTTCCTGTCTTCCGCTGCAAACGAAATCACTACCATCTAGGCCAAGGTAGTGTTTGTACTGCTTGCTTTGATTTAAATAATATGCTACCCAGTCTATTTAAAAGGCGCTTTTATAATATGTTAGTCGAAAAGATAACAATTTTGTCTCTTGAATACTGCTAAAATATCTAATAAAACAGAGTTTATGTCTGAAGTTTTTACACTAACGGTCTTTCAGCTTGTTTTTTTAGACTATAACGCTGGACACCGTTTTCACCAAATGGCAAAAACAAATCTGAACCAAAAAGTTATTTTTAAAAAGTTCTTAAATTCAGTTAGATCTGGTAGATTTTAGAGTAAAATTAGTAAAATAATAACATACGATGTTCGAAAAATACGAAAAAAGTTTTCAGGGCCAGTGTCACCATTCAATGTAAGTTGATTAGCGATGATGAGATGTCCAGCTTAAAACAAAATAGTCATGTCCATATTGGCAATGAAAATGTCATTTTCATTGCAAATTTAAGTAAACATGTTAGATCACCAGCACATAAACCATGGTTCGTCACATCCGTTACCGTCTCATAACATAATGGTGTTGTCACTCGTTGTGTTCAAGCCAATTTGATTATTTCGGACAGATTAAAATTAGCAGAAAAACTTTCTGCTAAACTTACGCTGTCCTCTATATGTAAACAGGTAATTAATTTCCAATTGATTTTAATTATAGAAGTTGGTCGATGGGAATTATAAAACGCAATCTCTGCTAACAACGATGTTGCCAAATAAATTGTATTTGCATTAAGCATGTGATATTCTTAAAAAATTGTTGACATAAATTATAAAACACAATCTCTGATAGCATATTGGCGTTGTCCCTCGTTGTGTATACAATACACTGAGAGGGTTTTAACGTGGATTGTCAGAAAGTTGCTCCCATATGTATGTTTTCTTCGTTGTGTACAAGTAAATTTGATTTGTTATCAAGGTATTATTTTAGCAGATTCCTTATCTGGATTATGAAACAAATAAAAGTGCTGCCCGTCATTGTAAATATGTCTGTTTCATTTGATATTTGATTTTTATTGTAAATAGATTGTTTATGCGTATTGTTTGAGAAAATCCCTGCTAAAATGTGTTGTTATTCGTTGTGCAGTCCATTGCCTTCATAATGTGATTATTATTGTTTACGCGGATAACATTTCAAAATTAAAAAAAATTAAAATTATGTTTACTGTTTGTTATACAGAATCGATTTCATTATCATTTTGATTATTGGCTTTCCACAGTGTTAAAGGTCTTGCTGGACGCCTTGGTCGTTTTAAGTGAAATGTTTTTCCATAGCCTATATTATGACAACGAATTTCAATCAGACGCATATACATCTATATATTTTCAGAAAGCTTGGATTCCCAAGATTATAAATATGAAATTGATTTGAAGATCGATAATATTTCTAAATTTATTACAAATTGGTAACACGTCGACAGAGGAAAAATCTTGCATTTCCGATGCCTATTTGTCGGAGTCCAATGTCTACATCATCGAATAGATTAGTTTATGTTATAGAATAGACCTTGAACTAAAAAGCGGAGCTTTGAACAATCTCAGTAGATGTTTTCGTCTAGAAAACCTTAGCAAATCTTTACAAAACGTAAACAAATCTTTTAGAGTAACTTAAAAAAAATGTAGGACAAACTTATAAAATCTGAGTAACTCTTTTTAGTCCACATTGTGCTCTTTACAATGAAACAAAAACAGTTTCTACGATGATCCGTTTTCAAGAAATATGCTTTCATAATGTAGAATGTGCCAAAATCTGAAATATCTAAAATGGCCAATTAAAGTGTTAAGGACACAATCTACTCATAGGAAAAAATAAATTATAAGCTTAAATTTAACTTATTCTAATAAGAATTTCGATATAATTTTGTCTCCAGCATAAAGTTTGAAGACTAGACTTTTAACTTAAGGGGAACAACAAATCGTCCATTTTAATCCAAAGTGGTCCAGCAAGACATAAAGTGGACTATAAGAGAAATCTTTGCTAATGTACTGATACTGTCCTTCCTTGTTTACAGTTGATTTGATTTATTTTCTGACAGATTGTCAGAGGGCAAGATTGATTTCTTGCTTGCTTGCATTCTTGCAACGCCAACGTGACGCTTACGTCGTCTGCTTTGCGTTGCGACAAAAACAGTACTGAGACGACGAGGACCCCCACACGTCCTAACCACTGTCTGCTGTGTCACTGATCGGTTCTTGGAGTTCTTAATGCGTTCGGCTTGCTGCTTTTTTTCAACGCAATGCAAGCTCCGGCGTGATTGCAACAGAGTGTGACGGCAGTTTTCTATACGATGCTTACTCATCCAGCGCCAAAAACCGACTGATGACTAAAGCATGTATAGGAGGCTCTATTAATACTCCCAGCGCACACGCAGATGACGTTTTGCAAAAGTATTGAGAACGTACTAACAACTTGGACGCTCTAAATACAAGAAAGTTTAAAGTGTAGCTGGAACGCAGTGAGAATTGACAAATTATAAACGCAATGTGTCGTACTAAAAGCGCATTGAAAACGTGATAAGCGTGGGATAGGAGCATACTAAAAGCTACCTTGTTGTTCACCGCCACTTTAGTGTTAGGGGTCTCAGAAATGCTACCCGTCCGTAAGTCTGTCCCACTATATTGTGACCACGTATCATTAAAACAAATTATCCGATTTACTCTTTGTGTCAAGACAGCGGATGGGATTGTATTTCACGAATTTCATGGTAACAATATGACCGCTATTCCAGTTTTAATGTGACATTCACTTATGTCTTGTGGACACGTTAACTTTATAACAAATTCCCCGATTTAGTTTAAACTTGGAATGTAGCTTTCTCTAGTAGCAATATGGCCGCCATTCCAGTTTTAATGTGATTTTCTCTTATATGCCTTGTAAACACGTTAACTTTAAAACAAATTCCCCGATTTAGTTTAAACTTTTAAAGTAGCTTTCTCAGATCATAACGGTTGATGGGATTGCATTCCACCATAATCATGGCAACAATATGGCCACGATTACAGTTCAATGTGATATGTTCATGTATGTGCTGTGAACACAACATCTTTATCAAAACAAATTCACTATTTGACTTCAAATTTTAAATGTGGCTTTTTCGTGTCCATGTCCAGGGTAACAACTGGGATTGCATACCATCACTTTAATGGCAACAATATGGCCACCTTTACAGTTGTTATGTGAAATTATCATTTATGAGTTGTAATACCAACAACTTTTAAATAAATTCACCATTTAATATGAAACTTTGAATGTGACTTTTTTTATGTAACTATGACAAAGATGCTCACTTTTACGAAAAAATGAATGCGAATAAATTTGTTTACAAAATAACATGTGCATGACGTCATAAGTAGGACTGAGCATCTTTGTCGCGTCGTATAAGATTTTCCCGTTTATTCATTTTAACGATACAATATCTCATAGTTACGACAGAAATGTCAATAATTTACCCAGATAAAAAAAATCAGACAAATTCGTTTCATAACCACTTTAAGACTTTGCATGTTCAATCCAATTGGCACGAAACGTGACAACATTAATTATTATTCTTCAGATCATTGAGCGTTTTTTGACGGAGTTGCTATTGATTAAGTATCAATTAACTATGTGATAGTGGACGACCCAAGCTGGGTTCGTGGTCCGTAGTAAAATTGTTCTTGTTTACTGGGATCATGAAATAAATCTCTGCTGACATCACTCGGTCACGGTGTTAACCAATTGATTTGATTTATTATTTTGGAAATTGTATGCATTATGGGAATACGTTTCTGCTAAAAATATTTTTGCTACAAGTTTGAATTATGTTCGGTATATTAAAACATTGAAAAAAAATAGTTTTTCGTTATAAACAAGTCGATTTCATTTACGATTCTATTTATATTGATGGTTGATGGTGATTGTATATTATA
>JAVFBY010201551.1:0-11018 GCA_034781015.1 Tonicella lineata | reverse complement strand
TTTTTGTTTGTGGTAAATGCATCTTATTAAATTCTGATTTGTTGGGTATCCATGAAAACGCTAATTTTACGAAAAACGTGACCATGAGAACTTCTTACGACAAGCAAAAAATGTAAATCTAATGATTTGTCTAACATGTAAAGAGATTTTTAACCGTGTGTTATGCCGGTACATTAAAATCGTTAATTAAGCGTCTTTTTTGGTAATGGGCACCGGACTAATTGGGATTCGTTAAAATTCGACTGACATCAAAGGCTATATCGAGGCATTTATACCTTGTTAGTCTCTATTGCAAAAGACGTTGAGTCAAACTTGAATGTCCTCATGAATATGTTACAACATGTCATATAGGCCTACCGCATTCCTGTCCGTGGACAACTAAAAAATGTTTTTTTGTCTTGAAAAATAAAATGTTATCTAAAGTTGCCAAAGAAATTTACTTGTTAGATTTGTTTTCCCCTCTTTTAGTCATATTGATGTGGTTTTGCCCTTGATCTATTTACATTGTGTAACCTATATTTCAGGTTACTAATCGCCCAGGGGTTAGGAAGAATATGTGTGCAAAGTGTAAACTTGCTCGCCCCTATTTTGGTTACCGAAATAAGGCCATCAAAAGCAGCTTTTGCCATCTTGTATTATGCTTAATTAGGTCTTGGGCCTTATTTGATCTCTATTTAAGGCACCTTCGCATCCTCGGATTATCTCTCGTAACGCGAGCATGGTTGGAATCTCGCAAGGTTAGCTAACAAATGCAAAAACAAAATGGCGACTGTAGGCTATAATTATGGCCCAGCCAAAATATCGGTAAAAAAATAAAGGTTTCAAACATTAATTCAAGTTCGAGCTTATCTTTAAACAAATACATTATTTTTTAGATTTATTTGTGGCGTTTAAACGCTGAATTTTGAAGCACATTGTCAGCTCAAAAAGGTTGTAGAAGTAGCAAAACAAAAAAATATATGAACCATGCACACGAACATACATACTCAAAGCCCTCCTAACTGTTGGACCTATACGGGGTGGTAGCACAATTCCTCACTAAAATGACATCTCTTTACCTAAATTATATAAAGCAAAGTTTCCCGTCGTTGTAATTAGTCGAAAGGCACTCCAGTCTGATTAAAATCAGATCTACATTAGCTCCCCGGTATTTTATTGTCGCGATGTAGGTCTGAACCCCACCAAATGATGTCCATTGGTCGACCAATCAGAGGGCCGCCTACCGATCAAGGTGGACGAATAGGGGATTCCCCTGGGACTTGAAAGCGTCTATGTATAACACAGCTTCTGCTATCAGATTTTTCATTGGACAATTCAAACGGTGACCTTTCTTGAACCCCACTCTAGTTGACCTTATTGAACACTGTTTGCTATGGCAGGTTGTCAGATCCTACATTGCGACAATACAATACCAGGGAGCTACTATAGATATGATTTTAATCAGATTGGATAACTTCTGACCATTATTTTTCTCAAGTTCCCCTTATTTTGGAAGAGGGGGAAAAAAGAACAAAAATAACACCTTTTCTAGAGTGAAAAAAATGTCTTCATGAAATGCCAAAAATCACTTTAATTGCTTCTGAAGCCAACTAAAAATCTGCACCTTTGGGGGCCTCAGCAGCCCCTCGGACCAGAGCTTATTAGTCTCACATAGTATTTCCTAGAGAGACACCATGCTTTCCAATCCTAGCAAAAAGCCTGGTAGAAACTTGTGAGTGAGGTTACTGTGGCCAATATACATGTAACATCAGGTTAGAATCACTTTAATAATAGTCCTTTCAAGGCATTCCATGGGACTAAACATTTGGTGCAATGGTCATGATGGTAGGGCAAAAGTCGTGAAGATTATTTGTGACCCTACTGTCCCACTAACCCTGACAAAACTTTATAGTATATATTTAGTAGTATTGGGCTTAGGATCTTTGTAATATTTTGGATTGAGAAATGGGCTTCGCTTGTTGAGGGCTGCTTTTGCCCTTTTACAAATAACTGGTTATTCAGTTCCACTGGCTACTAAACCTTTATATTATGGACAAAAGCCTTCTTAAGATGTATTTGGAAAGTAAGTCGAGTCAGCGAAAAAACCTTGACTTCAGGAGAAAAGATGGACAAAAATAAAGAGACCAAGGCAGGCCAGGCGCTGCAGTTGCCACCCTATCTTCAGTCCTTGAACCATTCATGTAGATAAAGGAGTAGTGTTCATATTTGTCCCTTATCTAATCAAATTTCAGCTGAAAATCAAATGGAGAATTTTCTGACTTCTTTGATCAGAAAGATCAAAAAGAATTTAAGGTTTCCAAGGCTGAGAAGACGAAAATGACACAAGACTGAATCTTTTTAGGACACTGGTCAAACCAATCAGCAAATGCTGGCTCATATAGACAAATTGTAGGCAGTTACCAGTGTAAGCAATTACATTTCTAACATATTGGACACCAAATTTTATCCTTCAGTGGTATTAGGATGGTTTATTTGCTTGAATATTGGTTTTCTACAGACATCCTCTTACAACGGACACTGAGATTCAGTTAATAAGCAATAATTAAAAATGTTTTAATTACCGGTATGTTTGTTAATGTACATTCACTTTTTTTCTGAAAATAATCTAGATTTAATTGTTATAGTATACCAACAGTAAGTAAAGTTGTTAAAACTAGATTGATTCGATGAGCATGGATATAACAAGAGACTGGGGGTGCATCTTGGGTACCAGCAAATAAAATTTCAAATATTAGTTAACATTTTGTTTCAGGTAAAACAACACAATTCTGAACATAATACAAGGCTTTTATGACTAACAACTAGCACAGGTCTGGGTAGAAGGGTACACTAAAGGTTATACATTCGCTAAGTACTCCATAAAGCAGCAACAGCGGGTTTGACTATAAAACTACATGTAATCCATAAAGGTGCACCATTGGCTTTATAATCATCTATTCTTGGTAAAACACCATATGATGTCATAGATAACCCGTTGGCTGGTTGTCTAGATGATAAGTTATGAGAGAAAGAGCGTGACAAGCCTTAAAAAAAGCCAATCGTGCACCTAACTCATGAAATCACACCAAACGTCCAGGGGGCTGGTCAGCCAAATGTTCACATTAACAGGGTAAAATACACACGCAAACAGGGAGTATTTCATTCATCAGAATCCCCAAGTGGGCAGGTTAACCTGTATGACGATACCTACAGGGAGGACAGAGCCACAAGCCCACAACTGACTACTAACAAACACTACCTAGATACTCAGGGCAGGGAGACAACCAAAGGGTATTTAGACAGAGGCATCTAGAGTACTCAATACAAGGAAGCTGGGTGAGGGTGACTAGTGAACCAACCAGTGTACAGTGAAAGCAGTTGGCACAGCAATACGGCCACATACCTTGATTAGGACCCTGAGAGCCATTCCCCACAGCTTGAATCACGTTACCTAGATTTGACACAACCAGCTTTGTTAGTTTCACATCACATGCTGATTATCACCTACATATGTCTGCTAGTTGTACATTCACAATGAAGCATAAAGTGACGGTTAATTCATTCCTGTCAAAAATGGCTACCATTCTGTGCACAACAAAATAAGACAATAAAGCTGTTGTTTTGTTTTTGTTCAGACATTTGTTAGATGTAAAATGATAAAGTGCACACTTTTAATGTTATAGAAGCTGCTTTATATACATGTATTTAGATCAACAATGCTTGTAGCAAGACACGGTCACATTGTTGAAATGGTTTGCAAATTGCAGTGTCAAGAAAGAAAACTGAGTGCCATTTTTAGAACAAAGACAGTGTTTTTGGTGCAAAGGTAAACAAAACGTGATTGCATTGTGAATGAAATAAACAAAAATAATATACTGTAACTGAAGTCGACATGTATATAAAATATAGCTATGTTATTGCCTACATAAACCTCCACCGTCTGCCCTAATATATACAACTCAATTTTCTGACCTGATGTCTGTCTGGGAATTTCCACATGAATTTTGGCTTTACTAGCTCTTACCTGCTCTAAGTAGTTTTGGCTTTGCATCTTTGTTAGCGGTTTGAATCAAAGGAAAGCAAAATTGAAAAATTCACCAAAACTGGCAGACTTAAACAAGAACGGCATCAGAAAAGAGAGTTAGGAGACTAGTGAGAAAAATAAAATATTCTTGGATTTGCAACTACAACGTTCAGCCCTATGATAACTGGTTGGTTCAATAAGAATCCTTGCCCCAAAAAATAAACACTGTATTACGATAGAACAAGGTCAGATCAATGATTTGAGTCTATACTTTATCACCAGCAACAAAAACACTTGAATTCTTAACCACAGCACCTTGACAGACACAATATACATCAGAGACCTCAAAAGCAAATTAAATTTGCTGAATGGGTTTATTGCAATGTTCTGCAAAACTAAGGAAGGGAACATATAGCAGACAACATGACACAACCGATACAGCACTGTACAATACATATCATATTTATGTGAGCAACACTGAGCAGGCATGTCACTAGAAGACAAAGTTGGCTACAAGACTATTGAGGAGAAAGTATTACAAAGTTCAGAAAGCCTGCCCAGTGATTGCATGGTTAATGCTATCATTTCATCAGGTACTGTATACATGTAGTTATAAGAATAAGAATGTGGGTTAACAGTCCAGATACAGAATTTTCATTGGACAGAAAAGGGGTTCACCATTATCAGATATTTATTTTGTAGCAAGTCAGATGGAAACAAAACAAAGAAACTATTTGTACTTCATCTCAACTGTAAACTATTCAGTTACATGGCTATCCCATTTGATTACTTGACAATGATAACTGAAATTAACGACAATATTTTAAACTAGCAAAGAAACATCAATGTAACAACTTCCTGAGTGGCAAGTTACATGTCATAGCCCTGTGTGTAAACAACTACTGTTTATATCACTGTCTATTTTTACAGCGGTAACACTTGACAATTAATAACATTTCTGTCAAAGAAAGCTTTTGGCTCTGTTAGTTTATCTCACAACTTAATAGTCGCATAGTGAAAATAAGATCTAACCAGGACAAAGTTTCTTTTCTTTGCAAAAAACAATTTAAATATGGTCATAATGCATGGATAAAGATACACTCAGGTGCATCTTGATCCAATTTTCTGTTTTTACCATACTAAAGGTTATTTCATTCATATGGTGGCATGCCAGCCCAATAGGTTAAGGAAACATACTCTATATTATTGGCAACAAACTTTTACGACAGGAAAAAAAACCCCATGACAATAAATCAGATTCCGGATATACAAGTTTCCCTCAAGTAAACATTTGAATCACTCAAAGATCTTTCAATTTCATCTGCGTAAGGACTCTACTGCTAGTCAGGTGTAAAATTTTGAATTTTTAAAAAAATTTTGCCATTCTAAAACCTTCTTTTCCTAATCTTGAGTATTTAAGAAGGTTTTTTCTAAGATTTAAATTGTAAAATGCATGCCTCAAAGATTATGTGTATCGGCAGGCAGAAGGGATTAACGTGATTATCTCACCTAAACTGACTACCTGCTGGCTGACCATAAGCCAATTAGCAAAAAGGCCTTATTACATTTTGGCTCTTTTCTCCGCTTTCTTTTTTCTTGATTTTTAAGACTTAAATCGTTTATTTCTCGTATACTATTTGTACTAAGTCTTTGAAATTTGCCACACACAATCTTGAAGCCATAATCTAAAAAAATGTAATGCATTTTTTTTATATTCATTTTCGTTTTGAAGATATTAAGCAAACTTTTTTGTAAAGACGGTTTATCAAAAAAAATATACATTTTTATCGATTGTGCAAACTCGAATTTAGAAAAACGCTATGACGGATTTTTAGTTTAAATATTGATCTACAAAGACATGAAATTTAAAAAGAAAATCTCTAACCATCAAAGAGAAATAGAAGTTACAAACAAAGGTCCATTTTTTAAAAATTATTTGACGTTTTTATTTATTTATGCCATTATATTAATAAAGTGAATCATAATATAATATAATATTTAGAATCTTAAAGTCATTGTCTTTCTAAATATATGTGATGTTAATATAATCATCCTTTGGAAATAACAACAAAATCCAAGTAAAGATAAGGGGCGCATTTTTTACCCCTGACTAGCCGTAGAGTCCTTAACTTGTTTGGTAGAAAGTGTTAAACTTTTTTATGTACAAAAATTATCTAAATGTTTTACTTTCATACATATTACCAAAAATGTGATATAAACATTGTTTAATGTAAAAGCTAAAAGATAGGCTATACCGCAGAATTTAGGCCAAAATCAACTAAAACTAATTAAACCGGGTTTTCTGTATTTTTCTAGTAAGGCCCAAAGTATAAGCTTTCAGAAAATATCAACCTTGAGAATAATGCAGGTCGCATTATAGATTTTACAAACTTTATTATTATTTTCGCTCATTATATCACACGTTGTAGAGGTTGATATGTTCTGCAAGCTTATACTTTGGGCCATACTAGAAAAATACAGAAAACTCTGTTTAATTAGTTTAAGTCGATTTTTGGCCTAAATTCTGCGGAATAGCCTCTTTAATTGAAATTAATTGTATTTGAGATGGTTTTTAGTTTCTCCTATTAGGGTTAACCAGAATTGAGTATAGATATACCGATTGTCTTGCAGTCTGTTCATGGTACCTGACAGTTTTCTGCATTTTTTTCCATAACTGTGAAGTGAATTTAACTGAAATTTTCTAATGATTATCAGGGTCCCGCATTGTGGCTCAAGAGTTAGTGTTTTGACTGCCAATCCTCCTGCCATGTACCCCACAGGTTCAAGTTACCATGTAGAGATGCTTAAGTATATGGGGGATTCACACAAGGTGACAGGCTATTGTAGGGATCAGTTTTTTTTTTACAAGGTTTTCTTTTGCTTTTCCATCATATTAAGTTGTGCAGATTACGAAGTGGATAATCTGTCCTCCTATAAGTGAAATATCCTTTATTACATTGTTAAACATATAAAAACAAAACAAAAAAATATAATAATATCCAGATAAATTTTAAGTTTAAAACCATTTTGACCCAATAAATGTGAAAGGTAGGTACATGTATTCCAGTAAGCCTAAACACATTTAGAGGTACATGGAGGGGACATGTCCCTTATGTATTAAAGGGAAATAACATTTTGATATTTAACACTAATCCCTTAGTTTGTATCTAATTGATGTGTGAATTCTGTCTGTTTCAGCTGGTTTTAACTGTGATGTTAACCAGTGTAGTTGTCTATCTCTACACTGTCATTGCCTTCAACTTCTTCAGAAAGTTCTATGTTAAAGATGAAGATGGTAATATAGATTATAAGTGCCATGACATGTTAACTGTAAGTATTACCAATTGTCTTTTTCTTTTTAAAGCTGGTGGTTGGGCAGAGGCAGATTTTTTTGTGGTGTTGTCCTGTCTCGTCTTTTATATTGCCAGTGGTGTTAAGGGGCACGCCGTCATATAGGTGAAATATCCATAAGCATGGCTCTAAACACCAATTAGACAATCTTTTTATATAACTCCGCCTTAAAGTGGCTTTTTCATCTTTTCAATGTTCTATTGGACTACTTGCTTTGTACACATCTTTATTCATAGTAAACAGTTGTATTCTATGAAGATTCAAGATAGTAACAAGATAAATCAATATATATCTGTGATAGATACAGGTCCTGATCATGTCCATGCAAAGCCCTGCGCGCACGGGAGTCCAAAGCTCAGCCATCCATTACACAAATTGGCACTCTCACTGTCTGCGCGTAATTTTTGCTGCATCTTTTGCCTAGTGGGAGTGTGCGTCAGAAATCTTTCCTGGCGATCGGCTCATGTGAAAAGTCACAAGATTTGTTCAGTTGAGTGAGCCAAAGGCTCCTCATCTGCGCTGAAACCAACTGCTGAGACAACCGACACACATGACGAATGGCTGAGCTCTTTTGGCTCACGTCTGCGTCGGCCTTAAAGGACACTTACAAAAAGTATTATGCCATTAGGCAGAAATTGACAAAAATGTCAATAGAATTGTAGCAAAATTATAATATGTATGTTTTCTTTTCTTTTTCTTTTATCTTTCTTAATACCCGCCTGGAAAGTAAGAGTTCAGAGGCCGGTTTCACAAATTAATCTTGGCCTACATTGAACATAATTACCATGACGTAAACTAAGATCGCTGTGTGAAACCGGCCCCTGTATTTGAACTACAGATTATTGTCATTTTAATATAAGATAACCATATTTATTTACTCATATTTGAAGTTAACAGTTTTTGGAGATATTATTTTTGGAGCAACTGGGATAAAAAAAATGTCTTTGTTAATTTATTATATTATAAAAAGACGGTTGCATTTTAACATTATTATTGTCAAATTATTTTAATGTGGTTTGATTTTTAATTTCATTCCAGTAAATAAAATAATAATTAAAAAACTTATTTTTAAGAATTGCAAAAAATGAAGTTACAGAGCCATTGAAGCATTGTTATAAGACATATCCAGAAACGCAGGCCTGTACTGTAATATTTTTTGGTTTAACCAAAAAATCGGCCCCCGAAAATGTTCAGGATAACCTATCACAGTAATCGCAGACATTTGTCACTGTTTTGCTGTTTTTTTCTACATGTAAATTTGCATTAAAAAATTATAATGAAACTTTTTAATCGGTCCTCCTAAAGTTAGTTTAGATGACTATTGGAAGACCCTGTTCTTCCTTACACCACAGACCTGCATTTGGGTATATGTCCCATTGGAGCTAATACACTGTCTCAAGCACTAATCATTTTGTCAGTTTTTTTGTAATCTACGATTTATATTGTTTATTTCAGTGTTTTGTCTATCATCTACACACTGGTGTTAGAGCAGGAGGCGGTATAGGTCAGTGTCACCCCAAACAAAAATAGCAATCTATGTTACATGTACATGTTTATTTATTATCTTACAATCTCCATTTCAATCTTGCGGGGTGGGTGGTTGTGCGAGAGCTTCCTTATGCCCTGGTGCTCTCAGAGTTAAGAGGCATCAGGAAGTAGATTTTTTTTTGTGGTGTTGATTTTTTGCTCCTTTTTTGTCTCCTTATTCTGTATTCTGTCCCTTTCATGTTGCCTGTGATGTGAATGGTGGTTTCCTCCACCCATGGGGCTGGCACGCCATCATTTAGATGAAATACTCATAAGTAGGGCGTTAAACCCCAATCAATCAATCAATCTTGCCAGCAGTTTGGCGAGAGCTTTCTGATGCCCAGGTGCTCTTGGAGTTAAGTGTAAGTAGATTTTTTTGAGGTGTCGTTTTATGTTCCTTTTTTTTGGTTATTCAGTCTCGTCTTTGATGTTGCCAGTGACACGAACGGTGGTTTCCTCCACCCATGGGACTGGCACTCCGTCACATAGGTGAAATACCCCACAGTACGCCATTAAACCCTAATCAATCAATCAACCATTTTGCTCTTCATCTAGTGAAGATAAATCACTGTTAATTTTATTTGTGTTACATATTACATCAAAAGATTATTATTTTCAAATTATAATGTTGATATGGTTACCAAGATTTTCTATATTCTGGTACTGTTATTTAAGGGCATATGTAGTTTTATAAAACCTGAAGCAATGCTGATGTAAACATTTTAGTTATTGTTGTTTACTATTGATTCAAATTGAAGATTCATTTGTGTATTAGTGTATTTTGATCAATAAAAGAAAATATAATTCATTTTTTTTTTGGTGAAAATATTATGTATAGTGCTTAATTGACAGTCTTAATTACAACCAAATTTAATCAGTTTTATTGTCGCTATTTTGCAGTAAATTAAATTTGTGTATTTGTTTTTGCTAGGTGATGAAATTGAGCCGGCTGACGGGGACGCATATGAAGTACCAAGAATCCTCTTTGATATAACTTTCTTCTTTTTCGTCATTGTCATTCTTTTGGCTATTATTCAGGGTAAGAACAATATTATATCTACATTGAGAATATGTGGTAATGGTATCTGGGACCACTGTGCATTTGTTAACGTGGGAGGGGATGGCTATCATAACAGGCCAGGGGCTTTGAGTCGTGAATGTCAGCGATTTTAGACAAGGTAAATGCGAAAAAGACAGATTGCTAAAAAATTGGATTATCTGTAGCATTTTCACAGTTTTGTGTTATTTTTAAAATAATAATGTATTGTGTGATATGGAATCTTTGAATCTAGCCATGTGCCAACACAATAGTATACTCACAGTAACGCCTTATTGGAACGACTATAACAGTATCCATGAGATTTAGACCTAAACTAATTTTAACTACTTTGAAAGCAAGCAAAGAATAGATATAATTAATAAAATTTAAAAAAATAATGTGTTCTGCGGGTGGTTGGTTCATGATGCTCTCTGAGCTAAGGGGCATCAAGAAGAGGATTTTTTGTGGTGATATATTTTTTTTTCCCTGTCCTTGACCGGTTTCGTCATTTATGTTGCCAGTGACATCAAGACTGGTTCCTCCGCCCATAGGTCTGGCACGCCGGCCTATATGGGAAATTGCCCTGAGCATGGCATTGAACCCCAATCAAACAATGATTACCTTGTTCAGCAGTTTTCTGTATTGATGTTTTGAGCAGGTGAATATGAAGGTTTGTTAAATAAGATAAATTGTATTTTTCTTGTGATGCAGGTTTGATTATTGATGCCTTTGGTGAGTTGAGAGATCAGTTAGAGCAGGTGAAAGAAGATATGGAGGTGAGTGACACATTGGCTCAACTGTTACTTTATATTGATTCCTGTGCAATGATGAACTCTACTAAGCTATTCAAAAATGGCACACAATTGTCAATAGCCCAAAAGTGATTTATCTCCCTTATGTCAAAAACAATTACTTGATTGCTTGGCTGGGCGAGCGCTCAACATACGCCCCCTAGCATTATCATTCTACATGTAAGTGGGCGCTCACCATAGTGTTAGCTAGAAATCAAGAAGAGGGTGTCTCAAATCACAATTTTTACAGAAACAGGGTGTCTCATTTTACATTTTCCCTATCTTTCCAAAGTTAAATTTGGTTGAG
>JAVFBY010201440.1:0-11018 GCA_034781015.1 Tonicella lineata | reverse complement strand
AATCAGGTCCTGTACTAGTGCCTTTTGTTATTTAAAAATTTCCGATTTTTATATTTTTAAATTCTGTCTGTCCGTCCGAGTTTCGTTTTCGGAGCAGAACTCGAAAACCGTAAAATATTTCTCCACGAAACTTGTTATAGACATTATTCAGGTCCTGAACTGGTGCCTTTTGCTATTTAAAAATTTCTGATTTTTATATTTTTAAAATTTTCTATGTAAATTTGTTGCATTTAGGATTTGATGGGGTAGGTTTCGTTTACGGAGCAGAACTTGAAAACCATTAAATATTTTTCCATGAAACTTCGCATGGACACTAATAAGGTCTTGCACTGGTGCCTTTTATTATTGGGAGATTTTTGTGTTTCTGATTACATGTGTATCACTTTCCACAATACAAGGCCTATTAACACTGCCACCTTTATAACTCACCTCAGTCACAACGTTTACCATTGTATTGAATCGGCGGGGTATTTCATGCTTGTTTGTCTTGCGAACACGATAACTTTAATAGGAATTCAACAATAAAGTTAAAACTTGGAATATAGCTTCATCATGTCGAGATGATGGATGGGATTGCATTCCACAACATTCATGGCAAGAATGACATTTTTGTGTAATATTCTCTTGTTTATCTTGTGAACAGGTTCTGCTGCTTCTTATCTTCAGATAACAAATTGGAACTCCCATTTAACATGTACTGTTCTGTCTTTATATACAAATATGGAAACAGCTAACAGTCAAGCACATAATTATATAAGAAAAATCAGATGATTCATCTTTATATGTTTTACACCCTGGCGTCAAAACAGCAAATGTGCTTGCATTCGATCAAATTCTTGGCAATAATGGGGCCACCGTTAAGGTTTTATTGTGATATTTACACGTACATGTTTACAATAACGATAAAGACAGTGAATGTGATTGCCATAGTAGTTTTCTTTTGTCTCAGATCAATTACTTCATTGCCTGTATCTTAGTTTGTAAAAAGAAAAGAAAAAGCTCGCAAAGAAAAGTGGAGAGAGGTGTTGTTTTCAAAGTGCGCTTTGGCGGGGAACCTGCTTGCTACTCAGCTTGTGCTATTTGATGTTTACCCCGTGGTGAACGGGTCTAGGAATGACTCACTCTCTTGTTGGCGATTTTGTTTTTGTTCTTGTTCTTGTTGTTGATGTAGCACTAGCTTAATTGACCATTTCTCTGTCAATAATGTTAGGATTGTTCTGAAAATTGGGCAGTATATACCTAATAGTAATACGCAAGTTATAATGGAGCCGGAATTTGCATTTTTTCCTACTTGTTCTTGTCCTTTTTGATGATGTAACACATAACTAAATGAACTATTTCTCTGTCAATAATGTTAAGAATGTTCTAAAGATTGGGAAGTCTAACATGTACCTGATAGTAATACGCGAGTCATGACGGAGCCGGAATTTTCAATTTGTCCCTCTTGTTCTTCTTCTTGTAGTGGATGTTAAACTTACAAAAATGGACTATTTCTCTGTCAATAGTGTTAGGATGGTTCTAACAATTCTGTAGTATATACCTGATAGTAATACGAAAGTCATAACCGAGCCGGAATTTTCGATTTTTCCATAGTTGTCTGGAAAAGGCTTTGAGTCCTGTATTTATAATACATGCTTCAAAGCCTACAGCCACAGTATTCGTATTTGTTTATGCATGCACACACCCCAAATGTCAAGGTGTTGAGGCATGTATTATTAATACATGCCTCAACACCTTGACATTTGTGCCTGAAACCGCAGTAATCGCTTTTGCTGCAGGCTTGTTTTTTTAGTTTCCATGGAAATCAGTAGGATTCATGCATTTTCCAGATAAGTGTTTGATTCCGGAGCAGAGCGCCAAAACTATTTGCCATTTCTTCGTGAAATTTGATACACACATCACAAAATACTCATACTGGTGCCTTTTGCTATTTGAAAATTGATGTTCCGTCTGTCCGTCCATCCACCCATCACAATTCGTTTCCAGAACATAACTACTAAACCATTTGAGATATCTTTATGAAATGTGGCACTAATATTCAGTATGTGTTGAACTGGTACCATTTGGTATTTACTAATTTAAAAAATATATATATTTTTTTTCAGTTTCAATGGAAACAAGTGAGATTTATACATATTTGAGATAAGCCTTTGTTTCCAGAGCAAAACGCCAAAACTATTTGCTATTTCTTTGTGAAATTTGATACACACATCTTGTGAAGTTGAACTGGAGCCTTTTGCAATTTGTGAATTGATATAAAAATAAGTTCCGTCTGTCCCTACGTCACAATTCGTGTTCGTCCGTCCAACTTTGTTTCCGGAGCATAGCGCCAAGACTATTGGCAATTTCTTCGTGAAATTCGATACACACTTGAAAAATGGTTGAACTGGTGCCTTTTGCTATTTATGAATTGATATATAAATAAGTTCCGTCTGCCCGCCCGTCACAATTCATGTGTGTCTGTCCAACTTTGTTTCCGTAGCATAACTATAAAATCGCTCAAGATATCATTACGTAAGTTGGTACACATATCAAGCAAGTAGTGAACTTGTGAATTGTGCTATATACAGATTTTTTAAACAATATAATTTTTCTTGTTTCCATGGAAAAAAGTAGGGATTTATGCTTATTTAAGATGAGTGTTTGTTTCCGGAGCATAACGCCAAAACTATTTCTTCGTGAAATTTGATGCACACATACAAAAAAGCTATACTGGTGCCTTTTTCTATTTTAGAATTGTAATACAAATAAGTTTCGTCTGGCCGTCCATCCATCAATCACAATTCGTTTCCAGAGCATAACTACTAAACCATTTGACACATATTTATGAAATTTGGCACAAATGTCCAGCAAGTGATGAACTGCTGCCTTTTGGTATTGACAAAAATTAAAAAAAATAATAATCTCAGTTTCTATGGAAACGTGTAAGATTAACACATATTTCAGGTAAGCCTTTATTTCAGGAGCATAGCAGCAAAATTATTTCCTATTTTTTCTTGAAATTCGATGCATACAATTAGTTGTTGAACTGTTGCCTCTTGCTATTTGGGGATTTAATAATGAAAAAATGTTGCGTCTGTTCATCCGTGCAGCTTTTTCTGAGCATACATGTACATACAAAACCACTTGACATGTCTTTATGGAACTTGATATCAAGCAAGTTGCGAACTCTTGCTATTTATTTTGGACAAGGTTTACATGTATGACTTTAACATGGGCGGGGAATATAGATGACATTGTCTTGTTGTTTGCTTTTTACATGGTCCTTAATGTTCACAGGTTTCCAATAATATATCAAAATATATGTTCTGTAAATAAGTTAACATTACCCTTTATGCATAGATAATGTACATCCGCGAAAGCCGCATCATTATACTCATAACAATTATGGGATAGAACAAGTTCTCCTGATCTTTATTCCCGCCTCAATTATTCAGTCTTTATTGAAACAGACATTGTATAATACTTAAAGGGAAAGACCACTGAATGTCAACCAGGTTTCAGTATTTTCCAAGTATAATTGTAAAAATATATGCCTGTACGTCATTGGTCTGAGAGTGATTATAACGGAGAACAAGCTATTTTGAATATCGGTATTGACGTCAATGGTGTAGAATGACAACTTTAATAACAATATACTAAATGGGAGCTTGAACAAAAAGCTTATTTAGATAAGGCTATTTAACTGTTTTGACACTTTTATCTCGGAACATAATTATTATCTTTACATGTATAGCTGTGTATCTCAATGATTCGCGTCTAACATTATGTGTTTATAGCTAATTATAGGGCTTTTTTAAACAGCAAACCTCGCCACTAAAGTGATAATGTTCAGGCATGTTTATGTGCAACGACAATCTGTAGCAATTGTACCAGTGGCGCGGGGCAATTGTACCACATCAATTTATGTAAACCAAAACATATTTTCTTGAACATATTAGAAGTTTAAATTTGATTTAAACCTTTATTTAACATGTTTCCCTTCATTTAACAAAAGTTAACATCTCGGACTGTAGCATTAAGAGCACATTTTGGTATATACTAAATGTTATTATTTGAGCTGGATTTTAACTCCTATTGTGCCACGCCCCTTTAGAGGTAGGGGCGCATGCATTAAGAAATGCTTTTGGTCATTATGTCCGTCAAGCTTTTCGTTCGTCCCACACATGTTTTGAACATCATAACATTGATATCAAAAAATTATTTACTTTAAACTTAAATTTGCCTGTTATATTCTGAAGGGGCAATTGTAAGACGATGTTACATTTGCCCTCGACCCAGTCAGCCATCTTTATCGAACGCTAAAAGTATTTTGTACACGTTTCCAGAATTAAAACATTCATCTACATACATACCTGAAAATACGTTGTTTTCATAATATAAAGTCCAACCTGGTATCTCCAGAAATTATACTTGCAGACAAAAAAAAAAGTGAACCCCAAAATTTACTTTCCTAGTCAAAATATCGTTTTTCGGTTGTAAAATCCATTCTTCTGACTGTTAGCTCACCATACTTGGTGAACTCATGCGGACATGGTATACACATGCCCTGTGAATATCTTAATTTTGTGGAACATTTCTACTAGAGATAAACTCATTTGTTACATTTGCCCCGTGTTACAACTGTCCCCCGTCTCCCCTAAGGCCACAGGCAGCTGAAATCCTATCTATATGGGCTGTACTAACGTGTTGTGTAACGTACAGTCTTCTCAGCCCAATAGACCATCACTTCAGCTGCCTGTGGTAAGGCTATAGCTAAAATCATTCAGACAACACCATTTATTGTGACTAAACTCTGTTTCAGACATTTACGTGTATTACCAGTTCTGATCTCTGAATGAGTTTTGGGTAATTGCTGCTCGGCAAATTACGATATTCTAGACTCCAGAACAAGAGAAAACATCTAAAGGATAAAGCACATGTGTTCAACGAGAAAATGTCCCCTTTTTCAAAATTAAAAGTGCTGAGTTTCCAAATTGTGCCCTATATTCGTTTAGAATATAATATTGAAACAATTGTCTTCACTAAATAGACATTAACAAGACTGATTAATTGCAGTAAGATTTGTGAAATGTCTGAAAGATTTTTATCAGTTAAATTATTTGTGTTTACCTTCCTGACGACCATTATGTAATTGAACAACCATCCGTTCTCCAGGAGACCTGAAAGAAAGACAATATTTACTCAGGCAACTGGTTTAATGTATTGAGCTCAAAATGTTATTGAGATGATTATTTATTAACTACTTCTGTTGAATTTTATCTGATACATTCGATTATAAATATTATTTTGAGATATAGAAGATAAAGCTTTTCCAAAAACACTCAATGACGTACCTTGGTGCCTGTTCTGGATTCATTCCTGCAACGATAAGTCAAAACAGAGTGTCATGCCAGATGATATATATTTTTAAGAAATTCAGCGCGGACAGGATGACTTGTTTCTACAGCCAATGAGACAACCAAGAAAATGTTCTCAGGCGTTACGCAGTGAAACTTTTACTCTCTTAAAATTTATAGGAGATACGAACTATACCTAAAGCCTCCTGGGAATAAATTGCTTTTATAATAACGTACATATATGAGGTGAGATGTGAAATAATATGTTAACCAAAACAAAACATAGGTATCTGGAGTCGTCATAAAATTTAAATTCTCGTCATTCTAATACTGTTGTGTATTAAATCAGCTTTTAACACATCACATCTTTAGACTGTGAAGATCAGCGAATGAAACATGTAAGATAAATGATAAGGAATACTTTCAAAAAATAGTTTTGAATCCAAAAATAATCACACAATACTTTAGCGCTTTGTTATCGTTGTTGCTATTGTTATAATCGTGACAAAGTCAGTTTTTTAATAACTTTACGGTTACAATACAGTTACGTAAGACAGTGTATCTGCTGATCAACTGAACGCCTATGACTACACCGCTTTCCGAAAAATATATTTGTGTGCAATTATTATTTGCTCAATACAACGGTAGTAAAGTTTTAAAGTCGCATTGTTTTGTTCCAGAATTTACAACCCATTTCTAGACAAACACTTTTTGTTTATCGAAAATACGATACAAATGTGAACATGCGATACATCGTAATATTGTAAATCTTACCTGTGTTTTTGTTGTTAACTGATCGTCGCCTGACAACGATGATAAGAATAACAATTACGAGTATACGAATGACAGTCCCGGCAACACCTCCAACGATATAAGCAACTTGAAGCCCAGGCTGTTTAATCGCCTGGCCTTTACCCGAGGAAGTTGAAGGGCTATCTGTAAGTATAAGAGAAAGACACATAACAATTCTACTATTAACCTGATTATCAAAAGAGATCACTTAATTTGTTAATGACTAATCTGTAACTAGCAAGTTAATGGGAGTTAGCGTAACGGTTGAAATCAAAATACACCTGTATACAAAACATAAGCTACATGTATATATATGCCTACAAGAGAACCAATAAAACATAAGCTATATCTGTGACAAGAGAATCCGTATTTTCTGTTATTTTGGATAACATTTAGGACATATTCTTGTTCAGAAAACTAAATCCATACAACGCAATCGACACAAGCAGCATTTCATTGCAAGCCTTTTGTCATGTAATACATGTGATACAGGCTATACTCAACTTGATCTTCGTTTAATGAATAGGTACCAGATTTACAACAGAGTACAATGCATGCGGTGTGTATGGATTGACTTGGGATAACTTTAGAATCCAAACGTATAAAGCCGACAAGGAATTCTCCATGATTATAGTTATTTCTGAAACCATGTTGTGACATACCAATGTATACCTTTCGCACAGTTGACAAGATTCAATATGAATTAACCATAACGTTTCAATGTCTAGTTTCAATGTTTTACGTCTAAAGAAGTATTAAGATAAGATAGTTTCAATACATGCTACACACACCTGTTATGCTGTTTCGGACAAACAAGGAGAAAGTGATGTGATTAGACTGCGACACACCGTTGATTTGATTGGTGACTGTCACTGTGTAGTTCCCTTCGTCAGACTGAGTCACATCCCTCAGTGTCAGTATCGTGACCGTTCCTTCTATACTGACGCTCTGGCCTCGGATCATTAGTCTGACCGGACCTGACTCTTCTCGGTGAGACGTCAACCCAGTGCTCTGTCCTGGTTTCGTCCACACAACCTTTACATCTGGTGTATCAGAGTAAGTATAGAAGGGGACCGATATGGAGTTATTCTCTCTTTGTTTCCATGTAAGTGCATGGGTTTGCTTTTCAAAAATAGCGGGACCTAAAAACAAAAGAAAATCGAGACGGTCAAACAACTTTTTGTGAAATATAGTCACGGTAAAGGCGACCAGTTTGTTGGCACTCAGTTCCACGTGTAATAAAGCAACGAGGCTGTTCTAATATCTAACTTCAAAGATCATTCTTTGAGGAAAGTTCAGTGATGTGCCTATTTATCATTTTTTAAATTTCGATCAGACCCGTTACAACTATTGTCTGCAATGTTTCTCTGGTTTTATATAAAAGTGTTAATCAAGCATTAAAGCATTGTTGGAAAGGAAGTTTGATAGTTGTCGTGGGCATCCGCGTGTCGTCTTACCTCCACACATGAAACAGTCGTCATCGGCATTGAAGAGCCGATTGAACGAACTCAATATTCGTCCTCTACGATTTCCTGCCCTATAATTGCCCCAGCGACACTTGCCCTGGAGATAATTGCTCCGATGGCATTTTTTTTTGCAGTGGCATTTCCTTAAGTGAAGGTTGCCCAGGCGACAATTCCTACGGCGACGATTGATCCAGCATAAATACTATTGATATGTCGCTGAAGGGCGAGCAGTCGTCGTCGGTGCAAATGTTATGAATCAAACATCTCCGGAGCAAGTGTCATGACTTTGCCAGGATTAGACAACCTAGACTTGAGGTTTCTTTGGGCATTGAATGAATGATAGCTAACCTTCTACAATGTTTGTATAAACCTGGGAGACATAAGGCTTCATATATATGACCCTACATAGTTCCAGGACCAATACCCTTTTGTCAAGTATCTTAAGGGATATCTGACGAAAGGGGATTAGCGCTGAAACACGATAGGCGAGGGGGAATATACGACCCTTTGGTCTCCCAGAGACTCGTACATGTATATTCTTTATTTTCTCTATATCCATTTTATAAAAACCTTAATCAATATTATGATAAATTGTGCATAAAATGTTTACTAGTATAAAAAATTTGAAAACAATCATGTAAATCAGGGTAAACTTGCTTTGCGGAGTGATGAACACCTTTCTTGTTTGTGGAGATTTGATTTCATTTGACACCTGACACACATAATACCCCGTGTCCTCATAGGTTAAGCTACCAGATAGTTTGAGAGTGGATGTGGATCCACTGGACTCTGATCGTAAAGTCTGTAAGAGTTTCCCGTCAAGTCGATGTTCCCACTGACTGAAGCTGTAGACATCAGGGACACCGACAGCTTTACAGGTTATAGTCTGTGTGGTTTTATCATAGCTCACACTTACGTCGGGAGGATCTGGAATAGTAGGCAATATAATTAGTTTAACTACGTTATCTACTGCCATAGATACTTTTTGGTGCACTATTCGTTTTTAATTATTTCGTCATAGCAAAACACAATTTAACCTCAATGAAAACACGTTTGCTGGCTATATGTACATGTAGACTACAATAACGCGACAAAGTGTGTGTGAGTAAAGCTATTCATGTCTCTCACTCATGTAGCTTTATCAATCTGATCTACATTAGCTCCCCGTTATTAACTTATCGCGATGTAGATCTGAGGCATACCCTACCAAATGATGTATATTGGTCGACCAACCAGAGGGCCGCTTACTAATTCATGGTATGCTAGTCGGGGATTCCCTTGGGACCGCCCTAACTTAAATCATCTTTGTTTACCATAGCTTCCTGGTATCTGGCTTTTCATTTGACAATTTAAACGGCGACCTTTCGTGCCCCACAGTAGTTGACATCCTTGAACACGGTTTGCTACAGTATGTTCTCATATCTACATTGCGACAATACAATATCGGGGAGCTAATATAGACACGGATTTATATAACATTTTACATTTTACTTACACTGTACAATCAGTTCCGTTGTTTGTGTATAGGTGGTCACATCGTTCTGTACTCTACACGTGTACTCTCCAGCTGCTAACCGCTGTACATTCTCTATAGTGTAAACAGCTGAGTCACTGACGACTTCTGTAGCTTCATTAAACCATTGAAAACTGTGTTTGGGATTTCCATTAGCTGAGCACCGTAAGACCAATGTTCTATTCTCTATTGTGGATACTGGTGACGGTATCGAGGGACGATCCAGATCTAAGAGTAAAGATCAGAAAACATATTTAATTTATTTGAAAAGGAATGGAGCAAGTACTGGCCTAGACACGTAGTGTCATTACATTAAGGATATGTTACCAGTAAAAAGGACTACTCATCTTAATGTGTGCATGACAATAAGGCTTTTAGTTACAATGCAAATCTGTAATATATTAGTTTGTGGAAAAGTAAGAAAAATGCATTTTTTCTCATGTCATAATTATATGTTTTAATAAGTTAATTGCCTGAGATTATTTTCTATTCGTGAATTTATTTGAAAATTTAACTATTGACGTAAAATCTCATAACAACGTCACATATTAAAATTTTCACGGTTTTCCACTTTGATAGTGCAAGAAAAGCACTCTCTAGTCGTTTTTTTTTACAATTCTGACATGCATCGGACAACACTGTAAGAAAAATATGGTCGAATTGACCACATGAAACATGGTCGCTGTCGACCATATAATTTATGGTACAGACGTGACCGACCATCATTTTCATGGTCACTGGGCAACCATGTAACATATGGTCGCTTTATGTACCGACCATCATTTTCATGGTCGCTTGGCAACCATATAAAATATGGTCGCTTTATGTACCGACCATTATTTTCATGGTCCATGGGCAACCATATAAAATATGGTCACTTTATGTACCGACCATCTTTTTCATGGTTGCTTGGCTACAATATAAAGTATGGTCGCTTAATCAACCAACCATCAAATATATGGTCACTTTGACCATAAAAAGTATGGTCACTTTCCATATTGACCATAATTCTTATGGTTGGAATGACCAGCAATGTAATGGTTACTATGACCCTCAATTTAATGGTTGCTGTGACACCAATTTAGCACTCACTATTACCATAAAATGTATAGTAGCTTAGCATATTGACCATAAATTTAGTAGTCACTATGGCCCTACAATCTGTATTGGGCTTAAGTTAATGGTTGACATGGCCATAAAATATATGATATGATCGTATAACATATTTCAGATCGGCCATCGAATCAAACAGCCATATACAGGAATTATTTGGGGTGCAATCTCTTCACCAGCACAACTCCTGTTTTCTAACAACATGATCTACACAACAAAAAAAGAAAACAAATAATTGTAAAATTAATAATTTAATATATTTGCTCTTTTAGATACATTGTTTTCCTTTCTTCATATTCCTGGAAAAGCAGATTAGCATGCAAACAGGGTGATAACTTCAATTATGATGAAGCAATTGTCAAACATATGAATCCGATGAAGTTTTTGATTTTGATCTGTGTTTTTTTTTTGCACATCAAAGTTTAAGTACATGTACACACATCTGTAATTCTGTCCAAACATTCCAGCACAGACACTTTGTCGACAAATAATGTTTTTCTTCAATATCCGTAAGTTAGTCAATAATGACTTTTCCTAAGAACGAAGTAATTGTCAAACATATGAATCCAATGAAGTCTGATTTTGATCTGTGATTTTTGTACGTCAAAGTTCAAGAACATGTACACACATCTGTAAATCTGTCCAAACATTCCAGCACAGACACTTTGTCGACAAATAATGTTTTCTTCAGTATCCGTTTTCTTGTGTCTTAATACCCAGGCAAACAGCTGATTTCATCAGTTTTTATTCACATCCAGTCTTTTTGTTGGGGTCATTACTAGTGTGAGAACTCTT
>JAVFBY010201330.1:0-11019 GCA_034781015.1 Tonicella lineata | reverse complement strand
AAGTTACCCTTTAAAATACTCAAATATGCCCATAAATCAATTATTTTTATTTTATAAATTCATTTATATATCTAAGAGGATTTTCCTCTTTCTTTTCACTGGCTGACGTGGCTGTCACAATTATGGGGGGTGTCCATGTTCGTGACGGACTTTTGCGGAAAGTGGACGCACTATCTTTGTGTGACCTATTTATTTAAATATAGGTGCCGCACAGTAACGTAGACAAAAAGTGAGTGCTGTCCCAAGAAAAGGATTTGATTGGTCAATTAGAACTCGAACTGTTCAACACTTGTACGTGTTCATTTACTGTCCTCTCCAATTAAGTGCTTTTCACATGACAGCCTGGACTGTTTTGGCATTATGTTTACAATAACCCAATATTAAACACTTCATTTTGCATCCCAAACAAGTCGTTCTGAAAACTAATTAGCATGAGTGAATGCAACAAGTAGTGCCCTGTATGTTGACATAAACGTTATTGCAGCCAAGACCATTGTTTTAACATTGTGCTGAATGGAAATCACTCGCCTATAGTTAATACTAATCTGCAGTTGATCTGAATTAAAATGTTCTGACATGGAAAGCCCTGCTTAGCTCTCTCCCTATTCAAGCTCCCTTCATAAGTTCTAAGTTCAAGTCTGACTTATCTCTTGTCTATCTCATATAAAACAAATTAAAGCCGTTGTAATTTATACCTTCTTGGTTCTTCTTCTAAGTAAACATAATGGGAATTAGATTTCAACATATGACCCAATAAAAACCTATTTAACCTAGGCCTATTATGATATCTGACAGTGATCGCAGTTTGAGTTCACTCCAATCTTTAACCCTAGGCTGGCTGCATATAAAGTGAAATCAAAATTCATAAATCTTTGTTGGTATGGTAGTAGCTCAACTCCAGTCAAAATTGATTAAATTTGTATTGATTTATATTAGATTGTCGTTTTGTTGGGTTAAGGTCAACCGTCATAGTCTTTAGAGCATGATTCATGTATCAGTTATCAAATAGAAAATGAATTTTTTTTTAGAATTTGTTGTGAAAAATGTAAATTTCTGCACCATTTTTAGGTGAATATAGGAAAAATTGATATACCATTTTGCTATTGAAAAAGACTATCTTATGCTTCATTTTGTAATAAAAATATTAAGACAACAAGTGAGTTATTTTTTACTATAGGATAATTAAAAATCTAACAAACAAATAAATAAAAATAGATGAATAAATACCAACAGTCCAGACTCCAACAAAAAACATATCAATTAAAACACCAGCAGTTGAAAAGGAATCAAACAACCATTGTGTTAATGGCATCTTTCTACGAAATTAATTTTGACAGTTAATTTAATTAACTAAGTGTTTTACCTTGGTTTAATGAGCAAATGATAACTGATGCTTAAAACTCGTTAGGGAGAGGTCATCAGGATTTAATTAGCCTTGACAGAACTAATTAGTGAACTAGTGCTAAGGTTAATTTATTTATTAACATGGTTTTTGTGCTGTAAATTCCCCAACAGGGTTTGTTCATCAAAACAAGATAACTGAATGATCTTTTATCGGTAATATTTTACTTTGCGCATAGTATACTCTCTATCATGTAAAATCATATGCTGCGCCTGCACATTTTAAATCAGAGGTCGAGGCTGTGTGCTACATTGTATAACACGATATTGCCCTATTTTCTGTGACTCTGCACCGGGGGTCAGTGGTTAGCACATTTGACTACTGATCCTTCTTCGATGTACTGCAAGGGCTTAGGAAGAGGGCTGCCCACCTGTTCTTTGGACACCCTGATGATGTTAAGAAGCACAGAGTAAGAAGTGGAGAACCTGTCATCATATAAAAGTGAAATACCCTTGAGTAGTGAGTATGGCATGCACCAATTGCACCAATCAAACAAACAAACAATCTATTTTCTGCTACATGTATATGTTTTATACACACCATGTATATGTTTTATACATGTGTCAATGTATTAAAGTTACACTGCTGTCTAAAAATGGAGTATGTAGAGAATTTCCTCAAAACGGTTATATTATAAGCTTTTCTTTAATTCCATCCCTACTTTGTAGGTTAAAAGTAAACAATTAAAAAAAAAGAAATTTCTGTCAGAATACTACCACTTGTCTACTTTCTGGGCCATGCATGCTTTATTGTTACACTGACAAGTTCTCCATATCAATGCACTCAACAGTTATTGGTCCTTCTGCTTCAGGACTGTTTTTAGTTAAAAGTTACTATTATAACCTCTGAATTGTTTTAGCTGGCTAACAAAAATTTCCCATTTTCATTTCAAGAAAAGGGTGTCTTAATAAAAAAAAAAACACAATAACGGAAACAGAGTGTCCTATGTTTATTAATTTCACTGAAACAGGGTGTCACAAATGGATAGTTGGGTGTGTCAATTTGATACATGGGTGTCTCAATTCTCAAAGGCACTGAGACACCTCTCTTGCTAACGCTTTGCAGTGTCATGTTAGTGAAATAAACTTCAGTTAAACTTTTGACAACAAGACATGTGGTTTAATAATTAAGCAGCTGCCGTTAGGTCATAATTTTTAAAGGGTAGTTGACAGTTTTTTCTGCCCTTGTGCTCTCTCTGGGCACCCAGAAGCTGATTTGTTCTGGTTTTATATTTTGCCTCCTATGCTTGTCCCATCTCTTGTCTTTCTATCCAGTGATGTCAAAGGGATCTTCAGGGGTAGAATTTCGCAAAATTCTGCGTGAATCCAGTTAGATTCCCAACAAATTGTTCATCGGGAATCCTCAGAATCCAGTTTGAAATTACTATTATTATTGAATATTTTTAAAGTGCAAATCATCAGGTCCTGGGTCCCTGTGTCTGATTCCATAAATCTGTTCCTGATGTAGATTAAAGTTGCTGATTTGGTGTGTTTACTGTATGTCCAGCAGTGCATTTAAAATGCCATTTTGCACAAAAACAGAATGTTTGAGTGGAAATTTATGTGAATCCAAGTCGATTCCCCATTAGCCGACATTAAGGGGGAATCTTTGCGAGAGTCAACTCTCGGATTCCCGTCAAAATTCTACCCCTGATCTTTGTTCAACCATTGAAATGGCGGCCGTATTCGGTCATACTGTAAGGGCTTGAAATGGCAGCCCGGTGCTAATAACCAAAAGCAGGCCATATTTTAGCCAAACCAGTTCAAGTTAAAAATGGCCTGCTAAAGCAAAAAAGTTACAAAAAAATAGCAGGTCATCCTTTTCCAGTGCTATGCCTAAGGTGTAAAATGTAAAACTTTAATGTAAAACCACTTGTTATGACGCATTATCAACTGTTCAGTAGACATGGTACATCAATCCAAGTGCTGTAGCTCCCTATCGCTAAATATTATTCAGACTACAGGTATATCCATCAAGTTTGAAAATGGTGACCTTATCCTGAAAATTAATATCCATTCACTGTTTAGCCTGAAGAGAAAAAAAAGCACTCCATACTTGATTTTCTTTTTTGAGCCCTGACAGTATTATGAGTGGAATAACCTTAAGTACATGTACAACTTAAAACCCTAATAAAACAAACAAACAAAAAAACATGTTTTCCGGTCTAGTCATACCATTTCCATAATTTATGAATATTAACATGTTTGCCTGTTTGAGCCAATGTGTTAGCTCTAACCTATTGTTTACCTGTATAATAACAAATGTCTGTAATGAGTCTGCTCTAGAGCTGTTACCCCTGGGGGGTAAATAAACATGGGGTGGGGTCATCCATTGTTTAAACGTCACATGATCACTGAACTAAGGGTTTCATGGAGCTCAGATTTCTGATATTTTCTACATGTACATGTTTGTCAGTTGTTTTGAAAACATACATCCCATAGCAGTCTGTGTTTGAGTTTACAGTTTTGTATACTGGGTAAGTCAACTTTTGCTATTTTTTCCCCTTTACTTAGACTGTTCAGCAACATGATGTTAGGGACAAAAATAACCTGAGCACACTTGGAAGCAACCTTTTAAGTCTGTTTTAGGTGTTTTTGCATTATAAGTCCTTAAACTATATGTAGATCTAACAATTTAACTACACTACACTTTATTGAAACTTCGTATTGAAGTTACACCGTAAATGTACTGTGATAGTCACTTAATATTTTGTAATTTTTTCCTAATTTTTTTTTTATCACATAAGTTACGAAATTTCTTTATAGGTGGGTCCTAATTTGTGGTGTCTTGCACTATATTAAATGCCACACTTTGTCTAATTGCATTATAATATACATGTTACGTACATGTGGTTATTTTACAGCAATAACCTTTTTGGATGTCACTGTCTTTAAAGGTACTTTAAGTCTGTGGAAACCCACCAACTGATTCAAGCTACATGTAAAGTCCTTGCATCTATCACACTCCATTAAGGAATATTTTCAAATCTCAAATTATCAGGTTCCTCATAAAATTGTAGCACCCTATGCTTTTGCTACATTTAATCAGGCCTGTTCTGTCCTCTTTATGGCCCTTTCTCTAAGAGAATACGCAATGCGACTAAACTCAAAATGAAATCTGTACTGAAGTTGAACATACCATGATGTGTGAACTTGCAATTTTTTACATGGATGACATAAGCTTATAAATGCAATACATGTACATGTAGTATGCAATATATATGGTTATGAAATAAAAGTTCATAACAAACTTATGGAATGGTTTTTCTATAGCTAAGAATATTATTTTTTCCAAAAGCCAAAATTTTATAAACATGTTTTTCTGAAAACTGATATCCTGCAATGCTAAAGTTAAATATAAGCAGTTTGCCCCATGCTGCTGTAAAGTGACGTCCTTTTAAAAAGGGACGTCATAATGTTGTCATTACATTTTTAAGGTCTTTTTGCCAGAAATCAAAACTACATGTATGGTGTCCAAAATGGTCATTTTCCTTAACTTTTTAAGTAAACTGGGTGTCCAATTTCTACAATTTCCCTATCTCCTGTATGTTAAAGTTTCTTAAAGCAGGGTGTCCAAATGAAGCAATTGTTCAGTTCAGAGTGTCCAAAGGACGGGTGGACACCTCTCAGTCTAATCCCTTGGGCCTTGTATGAGTGAAATAACCTTAAAGAGGATTTGAAAGGCCAAGCAACCAATCAATTATACGTTGTCATGTGAGTGAAATAGATTTTAAGTAAGTTTATATCATATGTACGTTTAAAAACCTAGAAAAACTGCAAACTTTTATACTTGTTTCAATAAAATTGATATAAGTTAGATATTGTGGCAACCCAGTTAAAACTATTTTCTTAAACCTTTTAACAGTGTTTTAAAGATTTCCTAAACTACATGTATGCATGTGTATGGGCTTTAATATTTTCAAAAATGTAATTTATTTTATTGAAATGCAAAATTCTATTTGATCTAAGGACGGCTTAACAGCCCATAAATATTACTTTTATCAACACTTGTGTAGAATTTTATCCTGCAAACAAATTCTCTTGTAATCTTTTCTGAGTTTTCTCAGCCTTTTTGTTCATACTGTCGTCAGCTCAAGTCAACTCAAGTGTCGTCTGCCCATTTTATTTCACCACTCTGTCTGCTTTTATACAATCTTCGTTTGTTTGCTCACACGTAATGGTTGAGTATTTAACTCCATAAAGATGGATTTCTCTGAATATCTTCAGACCTTTGCTTTGTTGTTCCTTTCAAGTGTGAACATTTTCAAACCTTTTTAGTCCTTTTTCATGCCAGTCAACCTTTTAGTATGTCAAAGATCTTCACAAAAACTGCTTAACCGACCGGTCCTTATGTTGACTTGAGCTCTTTTCAAGTTCATTGCGTGACATTCTGTTGTGTGCTAGTTCATATTCCTATCTTCAAATAGAAATCCCATTGAATATTTTTTGGAGGTGAAAAAACATATAATTTAGCATACATAATAAGTTTTATTCCGTACGAGATTAGCCCAAGGAATCTAATCTAAGGAATCTTGATTTTCATGTAAATACATGCGAGTTAGTTGCACAATTGGCTTTTCACACACTTTCTCGCCTTGTCATCTACGTGCAGTCAACCAACGTATCTTTGGCGTCACATGGTATTTTACAAAGAAGAAATGATAATTATGCCAAATGTGCCCCTTTATGATAAATGTTTGTCATTCTGTGTATGGCTATTTAAGTATATTTATTTAAAGGCTCAACAGGCTATTAAATTGACAGACAGACTGTAGTAGAAATTACCCATGCTCATGCATGTAAATGTTCCTAAATTCCATTCCATTTCCAGCATTGTTAAAACTATCCAATATACAGGGAGAGTAAACTCTATTATGGCTGAAGTAATTTGACCCGTGTTGTACAATAACAAGTTTACAATTCCCGACAGTTTTGCTAATGTGTTGACACTTTTAATCACACCTTTTAGTGACCGCAACGACCACCATAGCAGAATTGGAAATGGTTCAAAAGTTTGCTAGCAATTACTTGTCAAAATGAAATGACTTTGTTAAACCTCTATGTATTGTGACAAAAATATTTTACAATGGTTGACTGGTGCTTGGTTCTAGTAATTGGTTTTATCATGGTCAGGCTGCTATAAAGGCATGTTATTCAGGCACATTTTTATACAAAGGTTGAAATTAAATATTCTTTTGTGTCTGTCTTTTACAAACATCAGTTAAAGACGGTTTAATGAGTTTATATTAATTAATCCCTTAGTATGTATTTAAGAAATTGATTTAAAACAGACAAAGTTTCAGTAGTTTTCCTTTTGTTTAGAAATTGACCATTATCAATACTAGTGTTATGTGTAAAATGTCTGCTTACCCTCCTCTGATGTACCGCATGGTTTCAACACTCCCACTGGACCTGCTTACCTTTAAGCATACTTGTCGCAGGAGATGACTTCAATTATCGCTGGGTGTTTGTTTCCAGGTTCGCAACGTACTTAATTTTTTTCCACCATAATAAGTAGTACAGAGTAAGAAATAGAGAACATGTCGTTATATAAACAAGCCCGTAGCACACGAGAGCCAGCAGCTGAGCTACCAGCCTTAAATAACTGAAATCTCAACTTGTGCTGCAAAGTTTTACTGCGTTTTTTTCCCTACCGTTATAAGTAGTACAGAGTAAGAAATGGAGAACATGTCGTCATATAAATAAGCCCGTAGCACGCGAGAGCCGGCAGCTGAGCGACCAGCCTTAAATAACTGAAATCTCAACTTGTGCTTCAAAGTTTTACTGCGTTTTTTTCCCACCATTATAAGTAGTACAGAGTAAAAAATGGAGAACATGTCGTCATATAAACACAATACCCTTGAGTGCGATGTTTAACACCAATCAATCAAACAGTCATATGTGGGAAAGTTTTCAGTGATGATGGCAGTGGGGGATTTTCCTAGTACCAATCAGGGAACAAAGATTCAAATATACTGGTAACCGACACCCAAATTTAAGATCCAAAAATTCTAAATTCTAAACAGATTATGAAATAAAACTTAGTCTTCTGCAAAGGGACGATTTCTGTTGTTGTTAAGTCATAACTCTAAACGCCCGTATCGACAGATCATACAAACATACATGTAGGCAGGTTAACTAAAGCCACAAAAAAAGATAATGTAATAAATATTTATTATGAGTGGATACATGCATTTTTACCTGAAGTTCTATGTAGCTAAGAGTTGATATCAGTTTTTTAAGTGGATTAAGAAGGGATTATTGACAGTATACAGTGTACCTTTCTCTTGATAACTGACAGGCTGAAGTGGAGCATTATGTGACTGTCACCCTTCTCCAAACAGATCAAAGGATTTCAAGAGTTATTTAGTTCTGGCACTGGTGATATAAACACAGTGTATACACTTACATGTACATGTATTGAAAATATATATTCCTCTCTATACAGACCCACTTGTAAGTTGTCATTATAGCACATTGCTACATGTAGCTTTCAGGGATTCTAAGGCATTTTTAATACATGTAGTTAGCCAGAAATCAAGAAGAGTGTATGTTTTCACCAATTTTTACAAAAAAAACAGGGTGTCTCATTTTACATTTAACCCAACTTTCCAATGTTAAATTTGACTGAAACAGGATGTCTCGAATGGCTTCTTAGGTGTCTCAAAGACACTGAGACACCCCTGTGGCTATAAACACTATGTTAAATCTCTAGAGGGTCCATTAGGTTCTGGAAAGAATGTAAGGGCTCCAAAATATTATATTCCTGAATAAAATCTGACAAAATGAATCCAAATTAATTTATGTGCCTTGAGAAGTTATGAAAGCATTGTTTGTTCTTCTAAGTAGCTTTTTGTCTATATATGTATTGCTGTTCTCAAATAACGCCATTGTCAAATGAAATATGAATTAAATAAGATATATTTGAGTGGGAAGAATTTGGGATAGAAATATGGAAAACCTCTCTAGAAACTCCACCGGTTTAATAAGTAAGCAATAGATCATTGAATGACCCCAGTCAGAAAGTCTTTAGACTTGATAAAAGGAATTGTTTCCTCCTTTATTTGACTCTCGGCAAAAAGGTTCATAAATATTATATGTTACCAGAAGGTCTCATGTCAGTATGGTCGACAAGTAGAGCATCTTCTATTCTGACAGGCCATGGCATAGCTCATTTTGTTGCACATTGAACAGTAAACCCCATTTAATGTTTAAGGCCGTCTGTCAACCTGTGTCAAAAGAGATCAACGGGGTCTTTTTTTAAGCGTTTTCTTTTTTGGTGTTCTACCATTGTTGCAAAGTCCTCATGTAGGCGAATAACCCTGATTATGAGTGTCATTTGAAACACCAAGCAAACAAACATCTTCGGTACAGATATTCCAGCAAAGATGGGAGCCAAAATAATAAACAAATAACAAAAACTCCAAAATCAATTATATTTTTGTAGTCTGCTCATACATTTAGCAAATCACTTTATTGTCAGTCTGTCTGTTTATTAGTTTGTCCTACCCATCAAACGACAAGTGCCTCTTAGGTGGGGGTATTGGGTAGAGTGTCTTTCCTACTGATATTCTAGAATCTTATTAAGGCAGGAAGACACAATACTGGGCACGTTCTCTTTATGAAAAGTAGAAAAATACATAGAACAGTGGATTGCAGATGGCAGGCTTCAGTAACAGCCCGTTACTTCTGCTTTCTTTTTCTTTTCTATATTGTCTACATTAATTTAACTCTTGAATTTTAGTCTAGTTATCTTATGCCTATTCCATGGACTGATGCATGTACTATTGTGAGTAAAGATAACCATGCAGGGGCTGGTTACTCTGTACAATGTACTTTACTGCGCTTTAAAGTTTACTGAATTATAGATTGAGCAGATGATTACTCTTTTAATGCTGTGTTATGGGTAAACAAGCATTATCCATAGTTAGTTCTATATCTTGTCAATAACTACATATAAATGGTTGTTGGCTTCTCTGGATGTATTAAAACTCACCCATGAAAAGTTGTTAGTTACATGTAACAGTAAACAATACAACATCTGCTTCAATCCATTAAGCCTTATGTTGTGTCAGGACTTCAATGCCAATATTTAAGACAAATAATTATTTTGTTTTCTTTACAGGCTTGTGAAAGTCATTACCATTTAGAATTTTCGTCTGGAAATTCCTCTCATTCTGAATCCGAGGACAGCCATTCTGTATCGGAGGACTCTGATGAGGGTGAGTAGAAATTTTTTTTTTTTTAGATCTGATAATAGTATGAGTTGTTGGTGGATATTTCTGTGCCAATGGAGCTCTCTGAAATAACACGACCAGGCAGTACTGTGATGTCTGGCACTGTAAATTGGCACGCTTTGTCTTTTTGTACCATGTTTTTTCATCCTGTAGGGATGGTTTCTTTCACCCATTCAGCTGGCACATTGTAATGTGATGAGTAAGTTAGAGTTACCTTGCATAAAGTATTGTGTAAAACTCAAATCAAGTCCTGATGTACATTGTACATGTACATTGATAAAAGAAATATATAACGCAGGTGTCACTTGAGTACTTCCGACAACTGTTGTTCCTGATAATCTCCATCTAGATGTCTCAAATCTTATAAAGAAGCCTCTGTGCTTACTCATGTAAACTGTAACTAGTTCCTTTCAATCCAAAACACAAACAGCCCACATCCTGTTACATTCTGCCAATGTCACATTCTCTATTGTAACAAGATTTGGTAGAGATTAAAATTGAACAATCCTTCTGGAGAACTGCTTCGTTGATCAATTGTTGCTACAGGTAAGCTCTTATATTAAGTATTGAGACAACTCTCTATTGTGACAAAATTTGGGATGGATTAATTTTTTTTTTACAATATATCTGTTGTCCATTATTTCAAAGATGTAGTTTATTGGCCAGGGTGAAAGATACTGGTATCAAACATGTATGTTAAACGTTATTTATGGAATTGGTCCCAGGGTATTTTGTCCAATGTGACAAAATTTGGAATTGATTATAAGTTAAGCATTGGTTCAAGTCACCCTGCATAATTTTAGTAGTGCAGAGTAAGGCAAATGAGAATGATGTTAAACACATGTCAAATAATCAAATAATCCAACAAATTTTTGACCCAGTGGAAAGAAACTTATGTCCTTTATTAAACTTTGTATGATACTGTGGAATTTAATTGAACCAGTGTATTTTGTCCAGCGTGACAAGATTTGGGATAGATTAAAACATTTTTTTTACAAAAGATCTGTTGTCCTTTAATTTCAAAGATCTACTTCATTGATCAGTTTATATTAAAATTGATATATATTAAACTTGATGGTATGACATTGGAGAATTGGTGCAGGGTGGTTTTGCTATTGTGAAGAGATTTGAGGATAGATTAAAGTTTACATGTAGCTATGGATTTACATATTTTTCCAATGGTTACTAAGTTATGCTTCTTGGATCGTATAGTTATTGGATGTGAATCCTTTGATATTCAATCAAGCTTACCACAGGGTTCGTACGCACCTTGAAAAACCTTGAAAGTACTTGATTTTTATTTTCACCTTTTCAAGGCCTTGAAAGTGCTTGAAAAACGTAGGTTTGCTAAAAGGTCCTTGAAAGTCCTTGATTTTTTTGG